>JBBLXW010000062.1:0-61235 GCA_037893235.1 Trichoderma afroharzianum | reverse complement strand
CGACAACTACCCAGAGTCATACAAGACCGGTAGATGGGGCCTCTACAAAGCCCCCTCCATGCCCCCGGAGCTACACCTCCCACGCCCGATCCTACATAGACTGCTAGCCGAAAGGTCTGGACACGGGGACTTTACAGAATACCATGAGAGATTCGGACACGACGCCAGGCCCACCTGCAAATGCGGGGAGCCAAGGACACAAGGGCACTTCGTGAAATGCCGCATGGTAGCCCCTTTCCTCCCCGACGTACCGGAGAGGGAAGCGCGCTTCGGAACCACCCATATCCAATACCTCCTCGGTGACGGGGGGTACAAGGATTTCCAGAAACTAGTGGAGGAGACAAGCCCATACGGCCCCCCCCCCTACAGAAACAGACACGTAAAACAGATTGATACTTCCCCATTTCCTTTGTCACATTGAAACGTAGCGAACGCCCGATCTGAACTCGGCGGCTCCTACCGTCCTAGTGCCCAGATGAGGACTTATGTAACTAGCTTACTTAGTGGACGTTAATAATAAAACAAGCAAACAAACAAACCAAACAAACAAACAAACAAACAAACAAACAATCACGAAGCATTGACTCGTGGTAGAAATTTTGGCCCGATTTCGGAATATCTCCTTCGTAAAGTTGATTAAGGCGGTGGCGGATGCAACAACGCCGCCAGAGATAGGTTTGGGCTTCATCCAGTGCGGATGGGCCACTGGGCAGTGGACAGGTCTCTTTTCCAATATCTATATATAGTCGGTCACTGTATATATAAGAAAAGTCTATAATAGTACCTGGTGTAATTTATGATCAAAGTTCTTCATGACATCAAGCAGATCGGATGGGGCATCGGATGACTTAAACTGTAGCTTGGTGCCCTTCGCCTCGATAAATAATTCTAGCCCGTAAAACTCTTGCAATCCAGGTTGGCGCACATCCACAAGAATGCGGTCCCATAGCTCCTGTAAGTGCCGCGCTGGTAGGAAGTAGGACATCTGGAGCATGGTTCGATAGCTAGGCGTCTCCAGTAGACAGTCCTCTACCTGAGGAGCACGGCAGGTAGCTAATGCGTGGCGGTAGCTCGCAAATGTTGGAGAATGTCAACATTATAAACACTGCACACAGCTGGTAAAATATTTTGTCAAACCATCTCGAGAATTGCTCGTCGGTCAACCGATTGAAGCCACGGTAGCATGATAAGTGAGGAAAAAACCGGTGAATAGTGATAAAATCGGCGCCTTCAACTCTTGCAAGGGTGAAATGCGGCACATCTTTCAGTCGGGATGGTATTAGTCGAGGTCGCTCCGTATCGGGAGCGACGTGATCAAGGGTGAGATGAACGTCCGTCTGGATGTTTTGGCGGTATTAGGGGGCAGAACAAAATCGTATCCCATGAGCTGCTACTGCAGAAGAATCTACAAAACCTGAGAGGCTGTCGACGTCGAACGAAATAAAAGGCGGAGTTGGAGGGGCTTGTTCGGTGTGGAGGCAAGCCTGCTTGGGCTTGCCGTCGAAACTCTGGGCTGTGGACCCGGAGAATAACGCTTCCCATTGCTCAGGGGTAAGACGCATTGTCTCGTCATTAGTTTTAGAGGAAAGGATATACTGTTTATCAAGAGCATGAGGGATAGAAGGAGATACTAGTTGACTAAGTTTGTGACGATTATGTATTCCCTTAGCTCTAATATGCGTTGTTAGAGCCTCTTGATGGCTTTACGCACTGCATCCATATATTCCAACAAGAAACTGTTAAATAAATTTTTGTGCGATATATTACACGTCAATATAAGTGTTTTCATAGGGAAGATTAGCTGGGTTTTTATGAGGGTTTTCGCGGCCTGGAAGCCCCATTTGAGCTCTTTGATCTTCCGAGGATTGGAGGCCAACCGTTTCCTCATTCTAATAGTGCTCTGGCTCAATAGAGTCAATTTCGGGATCACCACCCCCCTGGCTAGTAGAAATGAAATCATCACCAACAGAGATATCATCGATCGCCAGCTGCCCAAAGTCGGGCGCCGGGTTGTGCTCCTGACCCGCCTGGTCATCCTCCGTCGGTGGTTGTGCACTGATCAGAGACTCCAGTTGATGGCCAGCGTTTAAAATATTACTTCCCTGTTTTTTCTGACGCTCTCGGTGCCTTCGTGTGCGTTCAGCTTGCAGGCGTCGCTGATGTTCTGTCGACTGACTGCGTTTCTTTGGGCCATCAAATCGAACCTTCATTGCTCTTTTCAGCACCTCACTGAATGGAGCCATTCGTAATATACAAAGAGAAGGAAAATAACTTATTAAATAAACAGGACAGTCATAATCGCGAAACCCAGCGTGGAATGAAGTTGATTCAGGGAGAACAATGCAAATGCTTCATATACGAGGCATAAAAAGGGGCTTGTTCAACCAATTAATGGTGGTGCTGCGCCGAGCAGCACGGCTAAACTTCGTCAGTTCTTTCACGTTAACCTTAATAGGAATGTAACGCTCATTAGGCTATGCCATAATAGGAATGTAACGGTCTGTTAGGCCATCAACTTCAACAATATATTTTAACAGCAAGATAAATCTAATAATAATAAAACTTGTTTTAATATATTATATGGATTATAAGTTAAGCATTTATAGATTATTTGATCGTTAATTCTAGTTGTGGTGCTGAGAACTTAATCGTATTTCGCCTCCTGGAATAGCCTTCTTGACCAACTTAATCGACGGGAAAATATTCAATAACTTCGTTCACTTTTCTTGGATCGACAGCCACTAGTCCTACGTTGCCATAAGTACGCAGACGCAACACGAGGAACTCCTGTAGCCATGTCAGGCAATCTCTAAGCGAATGCTCTTTGCGATTGGTAAGTAAGCGGATAATCGTAATTAGCTCGCGCCTGATCCTCGACACTCCGATGAAGCGAAGAACATCATTGGCTAAGTGCTCAACAAGGCTTACTCCGCGAAGCATCTTGCTGAGGTCGTTAGTCATGCGGTACAGGCTGAAACCTCTCTCTTCTAACGAGTTTGCAAACTGCGCCCGGAGGCTAAGGAATAGGCAATTCTTTTGCAGTGTGCTGGCGATTCGACGGTGGATAAACTTCTGATATTGTAGAATGCTCTTAGAAGCAAAGTATTTCGGAAAAAGTTTGCCGCAGTTTGCCAGAGATTGTGGACGGCCGTCTGGCCACAACAGATCGTTGACAACAGGATGGAGGATAAATTCTTCCAGACGGGCATGGAGAATATGTGAGACAGGTGGTTGACCCAGCCGCAGACACTCATAGCTATAGGCAAATAAGCGAACGAGCGGGCAACCGAGTAGTTCTACTATGCAGTGAATGCGTGGACACTCGACCATCTCAGCCACATACCCAAGCGAAAGAATGTCCCGAGCTTTCTCAGCAAACGCTTCCATTTGTTCAATAACTGCCTTTGATTGTGTGGCATATAGATTCGTGCCCCCCCTAGCCTCCGCAGTTTCTTGAAGCAGTGTATCAGTGTCAGATATCAGCATCTCGATCTGGCTCTTGAAACTGGAAATTACTATATCCTCGGAGTCTGCATACAAGCTGTGTACCTGGTATGCATATTCGAACACTATAGCGCTTCGAAGTGGGATCGGCTTCCCCGTATACCTGTACCCTTCTTCAGGATCATTCTCCATAAGCCCGTCGCCATAATCAAGTCCGAGAAATTGGTACGGCATATGTGCTTGTCTGGCAGAGATACGGCATTTATCGGCCGGTTCCCTGAATGAGAGATGAGTAGCTTCCCTTTTGCTAGACGGTCTAATTGTTCTACTCACGCAAAGATGGCAAAGATTCTCTCCACAGCTTCGCCGCTCCTGAGGTTATTTAAACGTGTACAGTAATCGCATTTGCCGGTCAGATTCAAATCGCCTCTGAATAGCGATGGTTGTAAAATTTCCGCCGCATGAACCATGGTCACGACTTCGTAGGGGTAGGTGTTCGCTGCTAAGGAGACAGCCGCAAGCGGTAATGCGCGTTGAGTCAATATGAGATCCCGCCAGAGGTTTACGGCCAAATCAACTTGGCTTTGGATTGTGGCGAGGAAATCAAGAAATTCCGCTTCCATCACAGTCATTTCATCCTCATCCTTGGCGGTAGGCTCGTTTGCAGCCAGACAGTCCTCATCATTGGCGGTTGGCTCATCTATAGCCAGAGAGTCCTCATTGCCGACCGTCGGCTCGATCATAGGCTCGATCCTAGAACACTCTGAAGTCACAACCCGGAGAATCTCGACTATTGTTTTCAGTGTTCTGACAATGCTGTATGTGAAACTTTTCGGCGTCGCGGAGCATACTGAAAGAAGAGGTTGTTTTCTTCCCGAGTTTGAGTCGAGTTGCCCAGTAGATCCGCGATCTCGCTTCGATCTGTAGGGTTAAGCCGGGGGAACGACCTCCATCGTGTTCTTGCGAATTTGACTGAGTGTCCACTCTTCATAGCTTGTGGTAGAGAAGAGGCGAGAAAAGGCCCTCATCTCGAGATCTTTATATCGGTCGTATAACTCACCCATCGCAACGGAGCCCAGACAATAGTACTGTAATAAAGTGAATGTTTTTTTTTTTAATAAATTAACAAGCTCGTGCCGTATATAAAGGTCCACAGAGGCGCAGGGACGGCGCTTTTGCAGTGATGAGTCTGGGGACTAGACTGACTATATGTACCCCGCCGCTCTCTCCGAGAAACGTACTGGCCCATGCGCTATAGTCAAGCTGGAGCCTTGTTTGACTGCGTCAAGCTAATGCAAGGGATGTAAGGAAGCACACTAACAACGGTATCATTGCAAGAGTTGGGGCAAATTGGAAGTCGTGTAGCCGATGAGATCCTTGCAGTGATAATTCTGCAGCAGTTCGTACTGTATTTGCACCACGCTTTTTTGCTTGTTGTTATTTGTCATTTTGCACAGTGGGCTGGTTTGCGCACCTTGTCTACAATTAATAGGGCGCTGCCGCACCAGTAGAAGAACCAGCAGAAGACAAGGAAAAACAAGGATCTTAATGACCAGCTACATGTATTGCGGGCGTTCGCCTATTAAAGACTAACAACGAGAAAACCTTGGAATTCTCCATGTCCGTCAAACAAAATATCCACATTTCAGAGCGCTGTTAGGACGATAGGATTCAGTAGTCTCGCTTTGTCATCGACACCTTGCATACTCCGTGCGGCAGATACGAACTACAAAGTGGTTCCCACTGACGGCTGAGCGAGGGTCATTTTCCTGATTCACTGGCTCTTGTTGCTGTCCGCCATTATAAAAAGGCGCACAAGCGCATTATCCAAGTACGGAGTACAGTGAGGGCCATTTCCTGATCCGCTGCCTCTTGTTGATGCCCACTATTATACAAGGGCTCAAGAGAAGCTGCTGATGTGGGAGTGTCGATTAGTGTTGTGGCAGACATACAGCGCTGGCGATGCGGGCACAAGTTGGCGTAGTGCTTTCCACTGCAACACCACCGGCCAGGTACTTAGCAGAGGGCAGCGGTTGTAGGCCTACATCTTATGAAAGAAATTGGGGAAATATTGAACCCTTACGTCAGGAACCCTTATGTCGGAGCAACCAAGAAGTTCGATCCTGCCTAGGGTTACTTAGGCCACTACGGGTATCGGCCAATGTCTTAAGCTTCTAAGCCGCATTATGCACGGCGCGTGACATGATAACTGACATATCTGATAGTCCGTTTCGTGTTTACTGAGGAGAATAGATGTAGCTGCATCGTGCGCGAAGCGCACTTTTCATTTTGTCTTTCGTAGAGAATTGAGCACGGTCTCATATGACTAAGCGTCCATGCGCGTACGTCAAGTGATAAAGCGGATAGTTTACAGTAGTTTTCGCCTTTAGTACTAATCCACCTCTACGGATCAGAGACTATTCGGCATCTGCGGACTTGTGATATGTGTTGCTTTGCTGCCTGTTATCCTCGGTACCAAAGATCTTACCTGCGCATAATAATTCCTACTTATGGGGCTGAGATTCTATCTAATGCGACCTGTCACGAAGTGGTTGCTTTGTCACTTTTTTTCTTTTTCATTATTTTTGCCGCTACGCATGCCGCGGTGACCATGGCAGAAAAGGGGTTAGTTGAGGATCGTACTACAACGTCTCACGCCATTGGTCGCATTTCTTTAATTTAGCGTCAACCTTGTAACCTTCCCTTGCTGCCTGTCTTATTGTCTCAGGTTCAAGGAAACTATTTCCTCGGCCCCACTGAATTCGACCCAGTCCTAGTCTTGCCGGAGCCTCCTAAAGTCACCGCCAGCGCTAGCACATTGAGTGGCATTCCGAGAACGGTTTCCTGCTGACTGCTCACGAGCGGCAAATCCTCTGGATCACATGTCTACCCTCCTTAGGAGAATCTGAGCAACAGAGATACCACCAATCCACGGAAGCATAAGCCAGTTGTTGGTGCTTTCATTACATCACGCATCGGACTTTTACTCCAGAAGAACGTAATCCTCAAGTAACTACCTAAAGTTATAGCATACCTTCTGAGAAAGCCCGAGGAAGAAATTTTTTCAGAAGGTGATGAAACTGAGCCCACTAAGCCTCAAACTATCGATGTAAATCTTCTGATGAAACTCGATGCCTATTATGTGATTCTCCCATACTCCAATATCTCAAGTCTTACGCGGCACGTTCGTCGGTATCACGAGTACACAAAGCCTTTTATTCCCTTGATGCCCCGTGATGGGAATGTTCACGAAGTTAATGGTACTCCATCCGCTTAGAGTAATCATGTTCAACAGTTCCATGGCAAGAATCATACGCCTAACCTCTACCCGAGATGTCGCAACTCGAGAAGCGGGTATACTGCCCAATCTGTTAAAAAAGCTTCACGGCAAACGAATTTACCTTACATTATAATCGCTACAAGAGGGCCCTTGCTTTTCTGTTTAAACTGTCATGAGTGTTTTAGGCAAGGTAAGTTAGATGTCACGTCTATCGCAAGTCCAGGCGACTGGACTTTACACCTTCGGCATGCTCATATTAGAAGGAAAATCTATGGAACTATTTTAAAGACTGATGTAAATAAGAAAAGGTCATTAGATAAGAAGAATCCTGATAATAATAGGGTGAAGCTGGAATTATTATATATAGACGTTTTTATTGCCTATTCTGACTCTACTCTTTTTTATAGATGACTGGGAAATGTCTAAGGGTACTGATCACCATGCAGATGAAGAATTTTAGGTGGAAGGTGCAGATTGACATATATATATTGAGATATTCTTGCAATAGCGTAACAATTCAAAGCTGTATAATTAGGAGCGAAATAGCCGTCCTGTTAAAATAAAAGTGCTTCGTAAAAGTGAACGCATTGACATGTACCACAATGTAAATAACGAGCAACAATTATGTTAAACCTTGCAGAACCTGAACAAGCTCTCTTGTTCATTAAAAGCTCAGAATGACGATCAACTGAGACGGATTCATGAGACTTGGATGAATGTATTTGAGACAGAGCTTAGGGCAAAAGTGGACGGTGGGTGTGGCCCGCATGCAAAATTAGTCTCCAATCTTTAGACTTACACTTAATAAGTGGGATTAATTAACTGATTGCGCCTTTAGTGGTAAGCGAGAAGCTGAATGATCCTTATTTACTTTAATTGTTGATATTAGGCCTTTAATCCCAGGTTTTCTTTTGAGGCTCATGGGAGAGCACGTAGCTATTCAGGCAATACCGCTGCTCAAGTCTCCTCAGTAGGAATAAGCATCCGACTGATGCGGGTTTGCTAGTTAGCTCAAAAATTCTTCCGAGGGTGTAAGCTCATCATCTCCATCAGATCCGAACCCGTCCTCAGACCATGAATCTGCGCTAAGAGGTGGAAAGAATATGGCAGGTGGCGGAAGCGGTACTGGTTCCAAGCGCTGGGTGCGACCTGACAGGTACTCGATCTTGATTTTCGACGAATTATCCATCGTCAACAGTCGATGAACAGACGGACGAGGCGACGATGTTGACATAGTAGCCAATCTATTGGTGATGTTGTCCGTCGCCTCTTCTGGCAACTTATACTGACCCCCACATTTCTGATTGACATATGCATCAATCTTCGATCGCCTGGTCGTAACCATCACCCTGAAGTGATCCTCAGGTAGCACACCACCTAGGCCACATGGTTCAAGAGGATGAACTTTGAGTATTTGTTGTGCATCACTCCAGGGGAATTCCATGCTGAATTCACTGGATTCATCCCCCGACTCGGTCACGAGCTCCGGCGTGCCAGCCCCGTCGTTGACATCCATTTTGGACATGGAGCCAAGGTCAAGATTAGCGTCGCTTAATGGTCGCCTATTCATGGAAGACGCTGATCTCGATCGGAAAGGCATCGGGCGGACGAATTGCACTTGGGGGACCAACCGTTCTCTACCGCCTGATAGCATGTACGTCGTTGGCGAGATATCTTCTGGGTCTCCCGATAAGTCAGTGCAAAACGGGGCACCGTTATAGTAAATGATAGTACCGTAGCGACGGAGTTTACGACGATTGAATGCACCAGAGCCGCTCTGGCCCGACGAGTCTGCATTGCTTTCCTCGGTGGGATCGAAAAACGACAGCGTGCCATCTTTCATCGATGATTGTTCGTTAGGCGACTGCTGATGAAGGAACAGAGGCTTGTAGTGGAAGCTGTCGGACGATGCCGAAATTTGTGGTCCAAGTCTGGAAAGGTTATAGCCTGAGCGACCCGTCTTTTTTCTCTTATGGTGGTCTCCTTTGGCGTTTTCCGTGTCGTCCGTTTCTGGGCTCCATTGTGAAAGGTCGCCTGAGCTATCACTACTGAACTTGGTACCGTCTGTACCTCCGTGCCATCTTATTTGCTCAAGACGCCGAAGCACTAACTTCTTCTTTTTTTTGTTTGTCATGGAGATAAAACGGGGATACAGCCCCTCTGGGATCTCGCGCACGTAGTTCTCTACTCTCAGCTCATTCGCCTTGAACTGCGAGCCTCCCTGAGATCGATTCAACGACGTTCCCGAGGAGCAAGCTCCAGTCGACATGGACGCGTAGGCTGAATCGATTGGTTGAGTATGAGATCCAGATGATAACGAAGCATGCTTCGATTGTGATTTGGATCCTGTACCATAGTACATCCAAGCGCGAGTGCCATGCCTCCAAGATTTTTTGTTCCGCTGCAACGAGGAGGCATCGGGCGTATCTCCCAAAGTTGTCATAAATTTTCGGAGCGTCGCCTCTAGTTCGCCTTTTTTCATCCTTGGCAGTCCGTGTATCTTGATTTCAAAGAGCTTATCTTTTTGCAGCACGTCAGGGCCGCGCTGCTTATAGTGCTTCAACTCCTCCTTTAACTTCTGGATCTCCATGGTGAGATCATCGATAACGCTTCGGTAGTCATCGGCGCTGCTACTACGAGCTTTGGACTGATTTCGAGGCGTGAATGATTGAAAATGATAGGGCTTATCTTCGTTGGCTGAGTCAGATTCTTTTTGGAAGAATGGCGGATCAACTGTGTTTAGAATGAGTGCTCTGATATATGACCTAAGCTACTGCTGAGGTACTCACCATTCATGGCACTGCTGTCGAAAGTAGCTGTAGGATTTTGGTTGGCCTGGTTAAACCATTCCTCGGCATCACTCTGGCCAGTTTCGTGACTCTCCTCCGATGAAACTCGGCCTGGTGATAATGAATCTTGGCTGCTCTGATTTCGCGGGACCGACCTGTGACTCGCTTTCAGGGAGGCATCACGAGCGAGCTGATGGTGTCGCAGCGCGATTGCCTTCTCCGGGGAAGTTCGTCGGGGAAGAGCGTGGCCCGTTGATGATAGAGGTGGTTCGTGAGGTATGTCCTCTGTTGGCTGCATGGTATTTCAGTTTGAAGAGCTTCGAGGTTCGGCGAAAATTTCGATCAATAATTAATCAATTCAATAATTAATTATTCTCTGGTTACCGGACGAGGTTTCTTTCTCAGTTCGAATTGGGCGGGTTAAGGGTATGATTCTTAAGGGTCCGAAGTAAAGTGACGGCCGTGACGTATGTAGACGGCACACTTCGTCAATCCCCTATACGCTGTAGACGCATTACTAACAGACCAATATTTACAAAATTGTGTACAAAAGTGGCTAATGGGATGGTAGAAGCCAGGTTATCGAACACAGGAGTGGCGTGTTATTTGCCGTGGCACGGGCGATAGATCGATGGAACTGGATAAGCAAAGAGGGCAGCAACAATTTCGGGCAACTCACCGCGGGAAATTCGAGTCTCGTTAAAAGCTTCCGCCAGAGATATCATGTGAAAAAGGTGATTTCTGAGAATAAAGGAAAATTAACAGGAAATTAAACAGGGAAATAAAAAGGTGCCGGCTCGATGCGAGATTTTCGTGTATGTCTTGATCTATGTAGCAAAGAGGAAAGGAGCTCGAGTGCGCAGTAAGTGGCGAGGGTTCTTTGACACGAAGGCAGTCGTGGTCCTCTATCGGAATTCACCACGAGCCGTAGACTTAGGCGCTGTGACCCCCTTGATCGCCGGAAATCATGTACACCAGCTGTTTGGATAGAATGCTTTGCATTCGTGGTTTTTCTCGGTCAGCTTAAGTCCAGCCCCTTGCGACTATCGGGTTCAACTGACAGAGTAGCCGAGAGGCGGATTCGGAACCAGCTCCGTCTCTCACTTTCTCTCAAAGGCACTGAGTTGTCCCGGCAGATAGCGATGGACTGCCAGAAAGCATTTCTGCCACTGGATCACGTGTACGACTATAGACTAGGTGATGCCGTCGCCGAAATTTGTACGATTTACGAATGAGTAGGAATACACTCATATGTAGCCGAGCCAAGAGGTCGTCGTAGTGAGGGAAGTAGATAAGCGGACGGAACAAGGAACGACGATGGCCAGGTGGGGTTGAAGGAAGCTCGTCGTTGAGAACAGCTTCGTAGGATATTGATGGGGCTAGGTGAGGTACAAGTATGATATGTGGACGATTGCCGTGGTGAGGCTGGTCTGAATTCGTCTTGGATTAAAGGAAAAGAGGGAGGGGCGTGTGCGTGGCAGCTGGGCAAGGAACCACGGAAATCAGGGTCTTGTTTGGGAGCTAGCGAGCCTGTATCTCACTCTAGAGGGGTATGGCTAACGAGAAGCTTCCATCAGATGCTCGGGCCATTTAATCCAAGTTTTAGCACTGATACGAGCGTGGCTGCGAGCTAGGCGTGATGCCAGGGAGAGAAGAATCAAGCATTAACAAACGCCAAAATCGTCGTCAATAGTAATAGTTCCTATAACTGATGGCAGGTCAGGTAGCCCGTGCGTCGAGGCAAGTCGTCAGCCCGAACACGGGATCCAACGAAGCGCACCCTCTTCCACCGTTAGCACTATCTCAGTCAGGGACCAGCCATTCAAAAGGCTGCATTGTGGCGCGATTATGACGTCCCTCTCCGGCATGGAGATATTAGTCTAGAGCCGCTTGTGCGCAAGGATTGTCGATGCGTCTCGACGGCCCTCTCGCAACGGCAAGTGTGAGAGAGGGGGGGCTGGTGTGCCTGTGTGGCCCTCGATACTGAAAAAATTTAGTACTCCCTAGTAGTGCGCTATTGGAACTTCTTTCGCCTTTGGCTTCGGCAACAGTGCTGAGATTTGGGCAAGCTTGTACGAGTACTGCTGCGCGGTACGAATTGATAGTATTTAGCTGCGAATCATGAGACTCGCGGAGTACTCTCCGAATAATTACTAGCGTCCACATAGTCTATCTACGGCTAATATTGTGCATTTTAATATTAACGTCTCGAAGAGACAGGATGGATATTAGGCCCTTAGCTGATGAGGAAGCATGTAATAACAAGAGCTGATTGGAAGAGGTAACTTCCCTATATTGCCACTAGCTTTCTATTGCAGCGTGCACAGTGTTCCCTGCTGATTGATTGCAAGGCTAAGTGGACTCCCAGCAATTACTACCTAGAAAGAGCTTTACTCTGCCAATGGACAGCAATTACATTACATATGCAGGTAAATAGAGTGTTCAATCCAACCGAAGCCAGCAGTCTTCGCAAATCAAATCATGGTTCTTTTGGCAAATGGGAAATTTTCCTCTTCCCACTGGCCTGGGAAGCTATCCCCATCTCGACACCCACCGGAGTTAATGCTCCGGCCACTAGTCACTAGAACGGCTAAAGTTATTCGCGAGCAGTACACGATTGCTGGCTCTCAGTCGTCTTTGGCGGAAGTGATGCTAAGAAACGCCGGCCGGCTTATAGCACCCACAGAGCCGCCTGCATTCCTCCTGGACTGAAGTTATAAAGGAGATATAGTGTTCAGAGGCGAAGACATTGGTTTATGGATGTTATATGCTTATTTCTGGCATGATTGGTTCATGTTATATTTCGCAGTCCAAAGAACACCCATATTAGTGTATGACTCATCGTAACCCAGCAGGGGGTCACTGGTCGTCTACGTTGGTAGTCGCCTAATCTGCCGATTCTCTTCGATATTGATACAGTGATGTTCATGATCGGTTTCCTCTTTTCCTCTCTCTTTCTTTCTTAAAAGAGAAGGCGCATGGACCCTTAGTACCTTGCAGTACTTTACAGTACTAAACTGGACTGGACTGCCAGAAGTGGCTGAAAGTAATGGCCTAAAAGCGAATTGCAGAGGCTGTATACGCTTGGATAGTCTTCGAAAATTAGAAGTGTCTTTATTATTGTACATAGAATATTTCATACTGAGTTCCCTTTTCAACAAGACCATGAGTTGATCTAACGCGGCGATCTCTTCTCTTGGTAGCGTTACTTTCTCTCCCTATCCCAAACTAGCGTCCTGGTTGCTGTATTCGTACACCACGCGTGATTCCCACACTTTTTGGGTCCCCTTTGAGAACAATTGAGTAAAGTGCCCGGCGTAATAGATGACAAAGGTAACGAGGAGGACAACAGTACACAGGCAACCAAATTTGTAGATTCCATCAAAGTACTTGAGACACTAGACCCATGCATTTCAAGTCTGACGTAGCTGTGGCTGGCTCATTATAGTGACGTTACTAAATTCGGCTGAGAGCCATCGTTCTATTCGTTCAGAGGCAGTTAGATAGTGTAGACAATGATCTGTTTTATGAACAAGGGGATTTCTCAGCCTCGTATGAAATGTCGCAGCACCGGTACAATATCGTCACGATAGTCGGCTGTTGACGCTAGCTTATGCAAAGGTTCTGGTGAGAGCTCAATAACTTATGGGTTATGTGTATAATTATACAGACTAGGGTGAGGTACTTCCTGAGAACGCTAAGCTCGTCGGCGGGTTGTCAGTACTCTTGATCTGCACCATAGAGGTCCTGTATTCTTTTGACTGAGTTATACCTCAGTCCTAAGTCATGGACTTTGCTAGTGTATGATAAACGTGTAGCCACATAAGTTGTACTGAGCTCATCCAGCATATATTGGGTCGCGAGAAAACATCGATTAATTGGAAAAGAATAAAGAAAGATGTTAGTTTAGACGGGAGGGGATGATATTTTATAGCCGAGATGTCTGCCTGTCTTACCTCAGGCACTCTTCTCCTCCTCTTATCCAGTTGCTGTATGACGTGTACATTTGGTCTAGATCCCAAGAATGCCTTATGGCAAAATTAGGAGGCGGCCTAATCTGCGACCAATGTAGGAATCAGCCTAGGGAAGCTGTAGATGAGACGACTCGACTCTTACCAAATTCCATATATTATTAACAGAGAGAGTTGAGTTCTAGATTTCTTTTGGTAGATATCTACCCTAAGCCGTTAAAAGCTTCAACCTCAGCAGAATGTGAATTGGCGTTTAGGTAGTTCTCTGCAGACTATTGAAAATATAGCTTTATCTTCTATAAAAGCTGTGACGAACCGGTCTATACTAAGGAGTATAGGGTAGCTTCTCAAGGTAATAAACTAGTCGTAGTTTATATTGACAGAGCAGGTAGGGTGCTGTGGGCAATTGTGACGAACCGGGTCCTATATGCACTATAGGTTAGCTGTTCCCAAGGGACAAACCTTCGATGGCTCTAAGGTTTATGTTGGCGGAGCGGTCAGGTCGGTAACGGGCAATCTTGTCACCAGCTAGTAATACGAATAAGAGTAGATGTCTGGGTTCCAATCTGATATGTATTGTAAACGCTGTGATGTGATATCACACAGTAGGTAAACACACAGTAGGTAAATATTACAGTTTATACTTCCTAACTACCGGCTGCTAGCATGTTTTATTGTTGCCGGCGTCAAATTACCCTATTAAATATGTGAATCCTTCAAAGATTGCTTGACACTAAATTAGATTGCGATCGTATGAGAGGCGAAAGATTCACTGGGAGTTAATTATTACTACTTACGTCAAATGCTGTTGTTGGTTGTGATAGTTTGTTGGATGGGTCATGTACAGCATGATGGAGGGCAATGCCGCTGGATAGTTAAGCAGCCCATGACTATAGTTTCTAATGTACCCGTTGCTTTCACTTTCAGTGACCACTGTGAGTCCAAAAAAAAAAGTTAACAAGGATGTAGAGAAGTTGAATGACGAGCAGATATAAACTTCTCTTTGGCTCCTCGTCGTTGTATATCGTTTGAAACGGCGACGGAAAGGTATAGTGACGGGATACCAAAGCCCGTTGGATGGTCTAATAAGAAGGGAGGGATGGATAAGCACAGTGAATTGCACATCAGGCCAGGCCCATGTACAGGTCCTCAGAAGGCATCGCCGTCTCATCGATTAAGCGCGTGCGACTCGCGTCAGTAGCTCCGCCAGCGCTTGCCATGCGCTGCTGTTCGTTGTTACAAACCAGCTTCTTCTCCACGTAGCCCTTTGCTTCATTCTCCACCCAGCGGCTAATATTTGGGTCGTTACACTCGGTGTGTTGTATCAGGTCACTCTTGACCAGGTCAATCTCCTGGCGAAGTCGCTGATACTCCTGATGGAGGTCATTATTGCGTGCCTCCAGGCTCGACGTCATCTCCATAAGCTCGTTCACATTTTCCCTCTTCTTCTGACGGCACTTTGACGCGGCCACCCTGTTGCGCTGCTTAATCTGTTCCCTCTTTTCTGACTCACTAAGTCGGCGTCCGCGCCCCTTCCTGCCCTTCTTGCCCTTTGTGACTTTTTGCGTCTTGCTGTCTGTGCTAGTGTCAAACTGGGAGAGCCCCGTGGAGATAGGTGTGCTTCCGAGCGACTCATCCAAGCTGGCGCTGTCTTCTAACGGAGACAACGGGAATTGTACGTCTGGTTCGTCCACGAGAGTGCACGATACGGGAGTCGAATCACTCTGGGCATCAGGGTTCACCAAGTTGATATCGTGTGTAGCTTGTGGAAGCTCCCCTATGGTTTCGAACATGGAGGTCCATGGTTCGAATGATGTTGCAAGGGGATATTGCAAGGTTTCAGCGACAGCGCCCTGATTCAGCAGTTCAAGCTGCGGGTCGGCAAGAGCCGACGTAAAGATTTTTTGGAAGTCCATATTGGTGGGTGTGTACTTGGACCCTTAGTGCTGCAGTTAGGCTAGAGCCTAAGGTTTTCAATCTATGTGCTGATCTAGGTCTAGCTGATGGATATTGGATTGTTGATATAGATGCGGGTGTACTACAAGTGGAGTATGTGGTTGAATAGACTCTCGTCCAAGACTAGTTTATCAACAAGAGACCAATGTGTTGAATAGATAGTGTTATAACACAGAGGCATCAGATGCTCGAGAAAACCTGGAAAAGAATGCCTAACATACCAGAAAATGGTTTAGATTTAGAGATGTCGAAAGAGTGAAGGGTAAAAGTTGAATGGCATAAGATAATAGTACGACTTGTTGGCTCATCACTTGCCACAGGTATTGTCCTGTACGTGATGGTTGAATTGTATGGTAGAGCAATAGGCACCGCGTCTGACGTAGAAACTGAGCATCTAGTGGTGGTGCTTATGTATCGAGTTGGAGATTTAGATGGGGGTTAGGCACAAGCTGCATCTGGTGCCTGGATATACATGTAAATGCTATCATCTGGCCGTCATCACCACTGAAAATGGGCACCGGCAAATGGGGATTTCATCCCTAGCTTTGAAACTAGGAACCGACCCGCTTTGGATGAAGCTACTTGCTTCCTTTCTTGTTCCTTGGTATATTCCCCGCCGCTGCAAGTATCTGCAGATGTGGGCGGCCTGTTGAGCCGGACTAAGAGGCTCGCGTACCTTTCTAGCTGTTACAGCCAGCTGCGTCTCGTTCTTCTTTTTAAAGTGGTCTCTCTGGTTTATCTATTTTGTGAATATATGCAGGCTGCAGACACTAATCTTTGGTAATGGATACTTGGATCATGGCTGTGTGCCTTGGCATATACAAGATCTGCATCATCACGGACGTATAGAGCACAACCACAGTGCCGTCTGTCGTGGGTGGTCTCATCCTGATCGCTGTCTGTTGCTATGCTGATTGGCCAATTCACCGTCGTTTGACTTTCTCAACGTGTATATAGCTTGAATGAAGTACGGAGAAACAGACACCTGCTGCCCGTGGGTGTGAGCTTTAGCTGCGGCTAGCAGCGTTTGAAGCATGTCAGTGGCTCTCTGTACAGTCCGGATGAAATGTTTCGGCTAATATTGCTGATACTGTATGACTGACTTTGCAAAAGACAAGACGGTCCGCGGAAATAGCAACAAAGTCTCGCCGACGTCATCCCCACCCCCACTATTGTGTCACAATGCATGATTCCTGATTTCACGGCTGTTCTCGCGGGCGGATGACGTTCGATGCTGTCGGTTATACGGACACTGCGGGTTTTGGATTATGCGAAGACATGCCAGTCAGCGGGAGAAGGCGAATAAATCCTTTCGGCGGGGTCTAGCAATGTTCGCCCTCACTTTCGTCGGCCCTTCGGGATTCTGGATCGGAAACTACAATTCCTATAGAATGGCATTTTAAAGCCTGGATCAAGGGTAAAACGGCGTCAGGAAAGCGTCTGCATATACTACCCCTTTGACAAAAATATCACGTATCAACCTCACCATTCTTTCTCTTCTGAACTTCCG
This sequence comes from Trichoderma afroharzianum, assembly GCA_037893235.1. Taxonomy (NCBI): domain Eukaryota; kingdom Fungi; phylum Ascomycota; class Sordariomycetes; order Hypocreales; family Hypocreaceae; genus Trichoderma; species Trichoderma afroharzianum. The sequence goes on along the minus strand of JBBLXW010000062.1, from coordinate 44,285 downwards.
ATAAGGATTCGAGAACATTGTCATGCCATAGCATTTTGGAAATTGTGCGCAAAAATCTCCATAACATCGACACATTGGAAAGGGCCGCGGTGACCTGCAAAGGTAACCCGGAGGTAAATCGCTGGAAGTATAAAACGGAAAGGTAAAAGAAACAGCAAATCAAGAATACAATCGCGGCGATAATTTCCGTCTTGCCCCTCCGTCACCTCATTAGCTGTTGATCTGTGTTTGAGAAATGTTGGAGTAGCTTCCGACGGCCATCAGAATCTTTGCAAGAAAATGCCGTCCATCAGCACTGGCTTGTGATTGGTGTGCGGAGAGATCCCCTTGGCCAATCATCCAGTATCTGAGCAAAACCCAGTGTTTATGTCTCTGTCCGTCAGTGCGCTGCTCAAAGGGTGACATGGGGAAAGCCACGTAGCTAAACAGGGGGTAAGTGGCGGAAGTTGTGTGATCGGAGCTATGAGGCGCTAAATGGGGAAGAATCGGACTGGAATGCTGTATGTACAGTTTGGAAGAAATGTGGCTGATGCGGGCATCGTGCGGAGGATCTTCAGATCGGTGGGGTACTATTACCAGATTGCTTTAGCTCTGTCAGGTAGCAACGCGATCGGCCAGGCCATACCACAACAGAGCCAGAGCAAACTTATCATCACTCACAGCATGATTGCCCCGCAACCTGAGGGGCGTGGCCTACGCCACCACGATGCCACTTACTGATATCGTCACAAAGCATTCTACTAACGTCACATCTCCGCAATCGGCTGCGTAGCATTCGAGTTATTAACTATAACACCAGCCCGAGCTGTTGCCCGCTAAGAGCATTATTTACTCCAGCCACTGACTTAAGGTAAGGGAGTTCTCATCAGGATATATATATCCATTTCTTTCCATTATACAAAGGATCAATGCCTACGTCAAAACATTACCAAGATCCAAGATGCATGGCAAGCGCCGCAGCAAAACGCAGATGCTCAGCGAAGGTCGGTGTCCAATCAATCGATGGCTCATTGTACGACCAGGCTAGCGGTGTACCGCTTGCACTCGAGACCGACCTCTTTAGCTACACTTCTGCCATTTCTCCAACTCTAGCCTGCGAAAGCCTATATTGCCGGAATATCAGCACAGTAGAAAGCAGCCCTCTATATAGTGCTTCTCAAAATGTTAGAGTGAGTCTCTTGTCTATCAGCTGCAGGCGCTTAGCTGAATGTGAACAGAATCAATCACGTCAACCAACCAAGGCCGAGAAAGCAGGATGTTTCAATTACGGCAGTGATATGCGCTTCGGTAACGCCGACACAACATCTTATTATTATAATAACCAACATTCCCCGCAAGATATTCCTACATCGTCACTGAGCTATGAGCTTTCTTTAAGACAGCCACACGATTATATGCAATTTGCATCACTCAGCAACATGCAACGGCCGGAAACAAGCTTTGTCGGTGGGGCGATATATACCCCCCCATGGCAGAATCTAGTTCCAGTCGAGCCCTTAGGTCTGCATATGCAGAATATAGAGGTCAATATTTTGCCTGGTGACCCAGCCTGGCCCAAGCAAAGCGCGTGGCCCGTTACCCAAGCTAACTGTGAGAGTCTCGCCAAGCCCCCTAAGCACACCGATGGAGAGAACGCCATAAGCTGCATCATAGAAAACCTAGTACAGATGGAAAATCGATTACGAAAATATACACGGAAGCAACTTACAGAAGTAAAATGTAGCTTTCAGGACTCTCCCTGATCTATTCCATAGCAAGATTCAACCAGCCATTGGCGTATCAGGCATCAGAAGGTAGCTCTTACCTTACAGGAAAAAGGAATAACAAAATGGAGAACCCCAGTAACAAAGGGTAGTGCTCTTGAATTTGGCAAGAGATTATTCAACACACAAAAGCTTACAGCCCAACGATCTCATTGTTAATAATACAGCGTCGATGGTAATGATATCAAGAACATCACACCAGCGCTTTTCTAGTATGGTTGACATCCTTTGTTAGAACGAGTGAGCTAAAATGATTAGTTAATTTAATCTAAAGAGATAAATGCCACATATCTCCTTATCTCTAGTATTCTGCCTTAAGTAAGGGCGATCTATGATTCTATAATAGTCAACAAATAGAGGTAGAAAGCTATGAATCATAGTGACATATTAGTGATTATTACATACATCACGACTTGCGTCTTAACTGAGATGTACCGACTAGAAGCTACGGTGCCATGGTCAGTCGACTTCTACCATTGAACAATCAATATGGTTTCGTCTCCGGACTATACCATTCCTTTTTTCTTCCAGAAAAAAAATAGAGAGGTTCAGCTAATAATTGATTTGCCATGGCAGCCATGGGCGCTTATTCAAGCCCAGAGGGCATTAATAATAACAAAAACAACTTGAAAGACACCATACCACTACGTTCTGCTTTGCGGAATTTACGCAAGCTCTCTTATTCATTACAATCTCAAACTCATGAACAAATTAGACGGGTTAATGAGACGTGGCCGAATCTACATGAGACAAAGCAAGCTTCGGAAGACTACTCAGCAAGGCGAGACTCTGAAACGGAGCAAAAGAATGTTGGAAAACAATAAAGCTAAGGTTTAATCGACGGTGTCTCTTTAGCGTGATTAAACCCTTTTTATTAGAACGTCTTAAGTACATTGCAATCAGGTGCTCCTTTGAAGAAAACGCGCAACTATATCCAATCTTCTATACTCGGACAAGGTACAGATGTTGTATTTGTAAGACAGCTATCTTCTTTCTTAAAGTAAGCCGGCTTAATTTATTTTTACTTTAATATCCTTTCAAGATCCATCAATACATATAGTTGCTTTTCATAAATATGTTAAGGCGTAATAGAGATAGTCGAGTTTCTACATAGTAAGCTTAGAGTCGAAGCTCTCTCTCCAGCATTATTAAATTGTTAAAAGCAATTAATAATCTAGCAAACCCTGCTCCCGCTTATCCAGATAACAAGGTTTTCCGTATACCCTCTCAGCGTTCAATGAATTTCATACAGTGTGCTCCGCGTCAGACAACGGGAGGTAGAGAAGAGTGAATAGGCACTAAGAGAGTAATTGATGAAAAAAGAAGCATTTTCCCACAGCTTATTAATTAGCATATGCAAAGGACCGTGCTGTATTAGCCTCTGCTAATTAGCTGTCTTCTTCTATACTTTCAAGTCATACCGGCAGTATTAAGCTGACTAGCTGCTAACTTGTGGCTTGTCACCTGCCACTCTAGTATCTTAGGCGCAATCAAACTATGAGCTGTCCTCGAAGTAAAACTCTTCCTAGATCCTCCATCGACCTTCAAACCTTTGAACAATGTCTATGCGTATGTCATTATTGATGCTAGTAAGCATACACTGTGACTTCCTCGCTGAAACGGACGTGTTTGCCTTCCCCAATAGACGACAGAAGTCTCAGGATCGATGATGGCAAGAGACGGAACTCTATACGGCTCTTTGGTTCGTAGCTACTTGTAACATCCCGTTATTTCTGATCATGCGGCCTACTGGCCTTGAGCAGCATGATTTCTGGAACATGGTCTCCACTATGCTCCTCCTTTTCAGGCTAGGCTTTTTATCAGATGCACTGGAATTACTCTTATCGTATGATGATGAAGTACCACCACTTGTCTGTAAGGGCCCATAGAGCCAGGTAACATCGTAGTCCTTAAACCTTCTACTAGTTAGGCCTTTCCCTCCAGACAACATCTGACTTCACTTACCAATTCAGGGCCTCTGGAGGTATAGTCTTCAGCTTGTTTAGGAGTTTCATGCATATTCTTAAGGATGCATTTTCTAAGCGAGCCGCATTATCAAACTCATTTGTATTTGACACAATATATCTCCAGGATCGCTGAATGGTCTCATAGCTCCAGTCGTGGGAGAAGTAGTCCACATAGTAGGATGGTCGTAGCCGCATCGACATATCGTCTTGAGCATAACTGATAATATCAGAGCTCGGCATTTAAATTAATGGGCGGAATCGGTGAGATCTCTGGATATTGAAAATAGGCTTACAGCCAGTGCCCCAGTTCGCTTCTGTGTCTGTAAGAATGTGCTGCATCTCCGTATATTGCTTGTTTGGTAGCGTGACTCGCCGCGATGGAGGATTGACATGGATAGATTTAGGACGTGTGTAGTCACAGTCGAAGATCTCCGCAAGGGGAAATGAACTATATATTCGGTAACGCTTTCACCACCTCTAGAAATGTGTGGTAATATTGCATGGCTTATCCTGAAACTAGTGCATCATCCGTTTGCATCATCCCTTGGTAGGCCCCTAGGAACTTATGGGAAACCGTGCTGGCGGCGCTGGGATCGCACAGGTTGCCGCAGCTGCGTATACCTACAACGAGATAGCAGCTGGCGCATGGGTAGGCTTTTGTGAAAGCTATAGATATATGTCTACTAAAAATAAGCATGGCTTAGCACTATGGGGCATTAAGATTCATTGCATTTGGCTAACGTATCCAATGGAATGCAAGAGCTTACGAATGGAATGCATAGAATTTGAGAAAGGAATTTTTTCTCTTCCTCGTTGAAAGGAAATTGCACATGTGGGAAGACAGCTGTGGCCCGCATGCAGACCTGTCTCATCCAAAATGCAAGACGACTTTGAAGTGTTTGACTAGAATGCTGTTGCCTATAAGCGAGATTAGTCTATTGCGCGGTGAGGATAAGGACAAGTCTCAATTTGAATCATGCTTGCTAAAAAGTCTCTAATTTTCTACTTCGAGGTAAGCAATAGCCGGAGATGTGATTTCTTCTCTCCCACATGTCGCGACATCATACCGATTCCATCTCAAACGGCATGCATTTCCCATCACAGTCACACAAAAGGATGACGAAAGGGCGCTTTTAGCCGGCAATGAGGGGTGAATACTCTCGTGGCTATGCGGAGATCCTTGGTCATAGTATAGAGAACTTAAAATGGATGGAGAATCGAAATCATACACTGCCGCAACTTGCAGAGATAAACTCTAGCATCCAAGACTCACCTGAATCTCTCAATATTTCAGATTGAAGCAGTTACCGTACTTCTCGTATGAGTTTACTGTATTTCTCTTATTACTATAGAGGAGCATTTTTAAACCATTGTGTTTCAAGAAGCTCTTGGCCCGGTTGTATTACAGCTACGATGCTTTCGGTACACCGTTAACCTCTACATGGCGCAATGCCGTCGTGTTCTCGGGCCACACGTTCTCCATTAGCCCCTTTTTTCCAACCTAAATATTTTTGCTTGGCGAGTGACCAGATCCTAACATTGTCGAGCGTATATGGCCCAGAGCGTACATGATGCATGAGTTGGTATGATGGTTGTGATCCTCTTGCAATTGTCTATCCAAAAACCCAGTATACACGCCTTTCAAAAACTCACCCGCAGATCTGTGATTAGAACCCCGCTACTTCACTCTGATATGGTCATGCTGCTGCTAAATATTCTTTATGTGTAGGACCTGTTCAACAAGCTGGTTCCGTCTTGGATGCCTATGGCGACATATCAACGCGATGCGCTCCTCTGCGTCTTTGATTGATCTAATGATAGATTATACGTTCTCAATTCTTGCTCAGCCTTGGCCGAAATCGTCCTTCTTGGGCTGGCAGTCGAAGACGTCTCTGTGAGCCTCATGGAAGACAAGCTCGGGTTATGAGCGCTCTCCATTTCTTTTTTATCTTCCGACAGTCGACAGGATTCTGAGCAGCAAGTCGCACCATCTGTCAGGGCATCACAGCCGAGGCACGTATTATACGTCCATTCTAGGCGTGAGGACATGTTAGCGATATTCGGACGTTTTAGGTTTCAGAATGATGACAGGGTTGGCATATTCTTATACCACTGACAGCAGGTGGCCAGGAGCGTCTCCTCCCCGAAAACAACCTAAAACTGTGGAAATCTCCACGCAGTGACGCAAGCAGCCAACGACCAGTAACGACCTACCCTATAGCCTGCAGAAGATGCACACGTCATTGGCGAAAGACCCCGTTTCGTTGGCTTGCGTTGGAAAAGGAAAATTAGGATGTGACGATGTGAATGTTGAAGAAGGGTCTGAAGCCCTTATTACTACTATTTGTAGTTATAAGCGAATAAAGCTAACTAATTCTCTTTCTCGACTGAGTCATATTCTAAGCTTGATTAAACGAATTACTAGCTGTATTATACGCACTGCATAGCAATTACAACTAAAATACTTCGAAGTGGGAGTTTTCTCAATAGAAATTCCAGCGTGTTTAAAGTGGCCTCTGGCGCTCCCCTTTCTCTTCCCCACAACACGAACGGCTTCTGCGAGAAAAGCTGTGAAGTTGTCTTTTAATAACTCCTTAAATTTATCCTAGACCTTCTGAATATACCTCTTTAGCTTACTAAAGAACTCTTTAATCGGATTAAGATTAGGCGAGTATAGTGGTAAATAGAGTAATACTATTCCTGCGTTTTTATAGAGCTACTGAACCCTTTCTAAGTAATAGATGGAGGTATTATTAATAATTAAAACGGATCTCGGCTCCAGCTATTTACTACAGTAGGGTAAAAGCTGGTTAAGAAATTCCTTAAACTTTTTGCTATTAGTTGAGCTTTTAAATATTTTAAAGTATATAATTCTATCTTGGGTATATATAGGGAGGATTTAGTACCTCTGGCTATAGTATAATTGCTTTATTGTCACGACCCGGCTCTTAAGGTCGCGACAATGGGCCAACAGGTTGGCCCGGACCGGATTAACTTTAATCCTTCAACCAATCAAGGAAGGATCGAGACACAACTTCTCGATCCAACAACGGATCGATAAACTATCCATCGATCCAGTTATTTGTATTACTAGCTGGTGATAAGATTGCCCGTTACCGACCTGATCGCTCCGCCAACATAAACCCTAGAACCATTCGAAGGTTTGTCCCTTGGAAAACATGGTCTATACTAATCTATAGATACCGGTTCGTCACATTTATTTATATAGGAGTAATTCTTTTCTTAAACTATTCCTTATTTTTAATACTAATACTCTTATTACATCCACTTTTATAATATAAATCAATTAGCAGGAGTTAAAGAATAATCTTTTGTATATATGGTCGGCTCTTAAGTCTAGGTTACGCTCCTTAGTAATATTTCTTATAATCTTCTTTGTATAATCTACGCTCTTTAACGCTTTACTTACGCTAAAATAAGCTATATTAGTATTAAACTCTTTGCGGAGAAAAATAACTATATCCGTTAAATATATATATGGAGAATCTATAAGTTTATTATATAAAGTAGCTAGTATATTAGGGATAACAGTTTTAGGCTGGCCGACGCCGTTTAATAGCGCTCTCGTTGTTCTAAATCGGCGGCGGTGGACTGTGTAGGTAGTTAAAGAGCTTATCCTGGCTAGGTTTTCGTCGGTAGGTGTATTGCTACCCTTTAGCTTTGAAATGATTGCATTATTTATTAAATACTGTTGGCGAAGAGTAAGATTCGGTGTTATTGAGATAGTGTCGGTTCTAGAGACTCTGCCTTGTGGTAATTTGCAGGTCTACTAAGATCGTTTGGCCATTACTGCCTCAGGTTTAATTTTGCCACGGAATATTATATTTCCGGCTTTATATTTGTTTTAAGAGCTTGTACTGCGTAAGTACTGCGTGCGTAAGGGTTTGTTTTTACACTGTAATGTACATGGCCGTGCGTAAAATCACAAATGACTGTGTTTTTTCACAGGACGGCTATTTCGCTCCTAACTGTAACGGCACATGGGTGGGAAAGATTTATGCTACTGTCACATTCGTGAGTCGCCTCTAAATTTGTGTCTTGGTCATTGCCCTATATTAACTTCATCTCTATGAAGCTACGGAAGCGTGGTTGCTACACATCTCCTCCACACGCCACAGATCGCAAGCAAAATCGGGCCGATTTTGTTTGTTGATCCTGTGTCATTCCTGCTACATCTCCCCGAGGTAGCATATAATTTTGTAACATTCTCCTTGCATTACTACTAACGATCTCCGCTAACTTCGACACTTCAGATCTGTCGGAAGCCGACTCACGTTAGTGAACACCTGCTCTCCTACTTCGGCGCCAAAGACATGGGCGTCGCGCATACGTTGTTCCGACGTTTCATATGGTCTGATAATGCCTTGTGGAAGGAAGACATCCAGCACCATCGCGTGGCCGTTGTGCTAGCCGGCAGAGACGCAATCGTGGACACGAACGCAGTTGCAGCGTATCTGACGGGCACAGATGACTGGTCTCTGGAGACTAAAAGCTGGGAAAATGGAGTATGGAAAGGTGACGGGCTGGATGTGTTGTGGTTTCAAGATTTAGATCACGGGGGGGTCTTTGGCCGGAGGAGGACGAGAACGAGGTTGGTGGATATTGTTAAGAGATTCGCTGCGGAAGAATAGTTGTCTATTTAGTCTCATAGCGGCCGTGACCCAAAATAGTTCACACGAAGTGGTTTCGATTCTTGCAGTCCTACACTGGCGAAGGCGGGACGAGAGAGATGATTAGTTACGTGAAGGAAATCAGCAACAACCATTACGGCTTTTTGGCAATAAGCTAGGTTCGTGGATCCCAGGGTAGCGTAGGATGCAATCTCCTCCACTTAGTAGTCACCCATCCGGGGGGTCCCATCCGCCCCTCCAACCCTAACTATCGCGACAGTCGGAATTCGGGTTTTTCGATAAGATACAAGGCCAGGGAAGATGCTGAGCTCAAATTTCATTGCAAATGCTAAGTGGCATAATCTTCTTGGAAATAATCACATCATTTATTGCTACAAACTCGTGTGCCTTATTAACACTCCTGCGATAACGATAAAGATTACCATTCTAAGGATGTTTTGTATAAAGGATATCTATCACAATATCTCATCTCAACCAGATAGCACCATAAAGGTCAAAATGAGTGTCGCGGGCTTTCTTAGTTTAATTTAGTACTAATAAGGTGACGGCCATTTGTGGGCTTTGTTTTTAGTTTGTACCCTCGCAGGTACTGCAAGCCCCGCCGCTGGCACACTCATTTTCAACTTTGCGGTATAATGTGACAACGCAAGAAAAGGCCTTAGGTGTGCGAACATAGGTTAATTCCATCCAGTCAAATCCTAGGCCGATGCTTCACCAAAGTTTCTACAGCAAGTGATCATGATGAGTGCTTGACTGACTTTACAAAATCTCCAAAGCGGGCCGTACAGTGCTAGAATTTTGGGTTTACATTGCTGCCCAACTTTCATTTGCAAGTCAATCTAGTCTGATTTGAGAATTAGCGTGCTACCAACTTAGTAGGGTCCTATTTAATGAACTTTACTACAGTCGCCACCGCCAGCGTCATTGATAATTTACAACTATAACTAGTTAATCTGATCCTGTGTGTTTTTATAACTGTTAGAACGGTGAATCTACTGAGTTAAGGCTTGAATGAGTCATAATATTTTCAAAAAGAATAAAAATTTCCGATTATTGCAAACAATGGACTCTAGCATCACTGACAAGTACAAACAAACAGTCATGGATAAAGCGCCTACAGATAGCCATGATCTTGCTCAAGAAAGTGTTGCCAATATAGACCCCCAACTCAAAGATGGAGACCGCTACATTGAACACAATACTCTCCAAGCCGCAACTTCTGGTTGGAATAGCGAAACCGCTACCCCCATACAATTATATATCGGTATTCGAAACGGAGACTTTTGGACTTTGATAAGGCGTTTTAACAAGCAAATCTTCCATGTTAAGAGAATAGACAAGCAGCCGCTGTCAAATCTTGATATGAATATCGCAGCTGGTGAAGACATCACAGCAGAGAAGGTGCAAGCACATGCTGAGCGATTCTATATGACTGTCGTTGTAAGCTTAGTTGCGCTCTATAAGCATATGGCTCTCCTGCGATCGTGGCGAGACAACAGAACGTTCTATTTTTTTGGCACCTATTCAATCGCCTGGCTTGTTGATCTGCTTGCACCTACCTTGATTCTTTTTCTCATAGTGTTAATCGTCTGTCCACCTGCCAGAGACATTTGCTTCCCACCAGCACCGGCATCGCTTATTAGTTCTCGCACTGGAGCTGTAAAAAAACCAATTGCAGGGGTACTAGCTTCTGAATCTGTTACGGGAGCTCCAGAAGAAAATAGTGGCGAAGCGATTGAACAAGAGGCCCATAGCTTCGTCTACAGCATTAGTACGGTGAGTTTCATATCTGCTCCTACGTCTATTGATATGTCATGAATCCAAAAACTGATTTTACTGATTGCAGCTTTTAATGAACATATCTTCGGGCGAGTTCTCCCAGGAAGAAGAAGATTCTGTTGGGCCAGAACACGTGGTTCAAGATGTCTCAGATGTTGTGAATGCCGACCAGAGTGGGGGAAAAAATCATGATAGGACAAAAGAGCCCGTTGCACGCGCTGTGCATAGCTTTCATACACGCTCCGCATTGCACATATTCCCCGAGCTCATCGACACTTATGAACGAGTCGGCAATGCATTGAGCCCGACCTCACCCTTTCCTATTCATCGCCCAAGGCTGATTATGGCTACTTGTTTGCTACCACTACTTATGATATCATGTTTTGGTTCGTGCTATGGCGTGATGAAAGTATTGGGATTGTTTGCGGGAGCTGTATTCTTTGGCAAGCCCATCATCGAACGCGGCGTTTCCATTATTGACTACAGGTGCCCTGATTGGCGTCGGCATACAGAGATGCGGAATTCAATCCTTAGAGGAGTACCCACGAATGCTCAGATCGCCATTACTCTCCTTCGTACCGGAGAGAACAATAAAACTCCTCAACCTCCGCCACCCCCATCCCATGGACCACCTAATGTACACCTGAACGTCGATGATTACGATCTAGCCCATCTTAGTACGTTAAAGAATTTCATATGCTATCGTCTAATGGAGGCTGACCTAAGTCTTGACAGGTGCTTCTAAAGAGGACACAAAGATGGCTATCAACCCAGTGTCAGATAAGGAATACTCTAAACAGACATACGAAGGGCAGGAAGAGGGTGAACCTAGCACCACGCGCCGCATTGCTAAGCGTATCAAGCGAACCACCAAGGATGGAATACAGGCAATCAACAAGATCGCCAAGGCCGCGGAACCATCAAACTCGGGGCATCTCCAAGGCGAACAAAGTGCTCTTAAAACGTTAGAAACCAACGGTGGCCCTGTTTGTTTTTCTGCCTGTTACAAAGGCAAGAAAGGGTGCTTATATATCACTACCGCAGCTACAACACCGGCTATTAGTTGGATGAGCGAGAATGAGGACTTGGACACTACGTGGACTGTAGCAATTGCGGATATTAGAGGGGTTAGGAAAGTGAGCGGTGTTGGTAGTTTGGGTGGTAAAAGGAGAGCTCTTGTAGACTGGGCCCTGGAGAGAGAGACAATGGGAGGATTGGTGCTAAAGACAGAACCAGACGGTGAGTTTTGTTTAACTGCTGTCAGCTTGAGAGACGCAGCCTTCAACCGAATTATTTCTATAGGTAGTCAGATGTGGGAGGTTTGGTAGCGACCTCGAGATGAGGAAATTTGTCTTCTGATGCACGTACAATGGTAATCCTTCTGTAACTAATCATTTAGGAAACACAATGTATCATAAAATTCCCTTGCCAAGTAAAATAAGTATACTTTATTTGATAATAAATGAAATTATGATACAAAATAATAATGAAAATATTAAATGATTTCTTATAAAGTTAAATTTGTTGCTTCTTTATTTGGCTTGCCATCATTGTCGTATTGGACCAATAATCGCAATACACAAAGCATTCCCAACTTTATGCTCATAACAGCAGCACCTACGTCTACGAACCGAGATTACTAATAAGGTGGCGAAAAACGCAATCCCATCCACTAATAGAAACTCAAGACCTCAACGCATGACTTACTCTCCGTTCATGCATACCATCTTTACAAAGAGCCATGAGAAGGTCACGGCCTGCGCCCCAGGAAGTGGCATTGCGCCAACGCCATCCCTTAGGGACAGGCTTATTCACAGAAGCTATCAACGCAGCCAAGGTCACCGAAAACAAAGCAGAGAAAGCACTCCTCCTATGGGGCGACCTCCCCGCCTGGCGCCGCGACAACGCTTTCATTCACTCTGGCTATTATCAGATCCGTCCTTCCTACTTGCACTCGCTTCGGTCCCTCTTTAATCTGCATAATGAATCCGTCAACGTCTGGTCGCACCTCCTCGGTGCCATAGCAGCTGTCGCTAGCTCGTTCTACTTGTACTGCGTCATCCGCCCGCGCTACGATTTTATTACGCCATCTGACGTGCTCGTCTTCGCATTCTTTATTTGTGGCGCAGTGTTGTGCCTTGGCATGAGCGCGATATTCCACGCTGTGCTCAATCACAGCCAGAAGGTGGCGCGGTGGGGAAATAAGCTGGATTATACGGGAATTGTTGTGTTGATTGTGGGAAGCTTCGTGCCGGCACTGTATTATGGCTTTTTTTGCATGCCTATGCTGCTCGCGGCGTATTTATGCCTGGTGAGTCTAGCTTTGAGAGGGCGAGAGGTATGTAACGGTGACGGCGACTGACGAAGACCCAGATATGTCTGCTTGGCACCGGATGCGCTATTGTCTCGTGGGTAGAGCAGTTCCGCACCCCAAAATGGCGGCCATACCGAGCCATGATGTTCACCAGCCTCGGCTTATCCGGCTTTATCCCTGTTATTCACGGCGTCACCATCTATGGCTACAAGGGGTTCGAGGACAGAATCAGCGTTACCTGGATCATTATCCACGGTGCCATGTATATCTTCGGCGCAGCTCTCTACGTGGTCAGCCATTAGAATCGTCTCCCACGGTGGTGGTATCTAACTGACTAACTGGGAATGTAGGCTCGATGGCCGGAGAGAAGTTTTCCAGGAGCATTTGACATCTGGGGCAGCTCCCATCAGATCTTCCACATGTTTGTCCTGCTTGCCGCGGCAACGCACTTCTATGGCATGGTGAAGGCATTTGACTACCATCACACGATCTTGGGATCTTCGTGCTTGACCGAATAAATTTATTATATTAGATTAAAGTTAGGAGGTGCAAACCCGATATTGACGGCAAGAAAGACCTGCTAATATCCTCTCTATATCATTGTAACGCGAGTTTTGTATCCAGGTAAACTGCCATTTTAAACGCTGGGTTTGATTAATCTTGGAAAATATAAATATCATTATTAGCTGGGAAGTTGCCTTGCATGCTCTTATCAGTACTTCTAGCCTCAGCTTGAGGCACTGTTAACAACCCAGACCCTGTATCAGCCTCTGGCACATCACAGACCAACAGTGAGATTCAATATTAACCATTGATAGCATGACATAAACCCGGTGGAGTAGGAGGCGGCGCAGAGATCGCGGTAGGGCTGATTTATCCCCGCATCTCCAAGTCACTCTCTTCATTAGCTTCTCCTAAGGCTTTCTGGGCCAAGCTCGCTGCTGGATGAGTTGAGCTCATCTTTGCAAGCAGTAGGGATGCATGAACGGTCGCTGAAATCTCGAAGTATGAAGGGGTTGTTGGATACCCATAATGGCTGGTGGCGACGGAATTATACTCTTGTAGTTGCGCCGTATTGAGTAGGGGGTCCCCTAAACGTAAATGCGTATTGTCCAATGGTGAACCTTCTCCTTCCAAAGCAAGGCTAAATAGACCGGAAGTGCAGACAAAATAGGGGATGAGCGCAGACACGCGCCGCAGAGTAAAGAGATCATCGTAAGACTGTGCTAATGCTAGGATGGATTGAGCAGACTGTTTACATATATGGTAGGGCTGAATGTTAGGATGTCCCACAGGAATGCTGATAAAGGGCCTAAAAGCGCAGAGGAGACCAAAGTGATAGTACATACTGCATCCATTAGGCTTTTTAAACCCGGTTTGCAGTGAATGGCGGGGGAGGGGGGCTTGATCACTTACTGAACAAATAGAGCAAATGGTGATCTGCTGCCCTCGGAGTTGAGAATAGCGAACATACTCTCATACCACTCAAGGCACTTCGTGTAAAAAACCTCAACATCGTTCAAATCCAATTGGATACCTGGTTGAACTGATGTTATCATTTTATGCACCCACTCGGTTAGCTGAAAAACCATCCGCATAATGGTCTGATATTTAAGCAACGGTGAACTGTGCGTAACTGCGGTGAAACCTGCCGCTTTGTCACTAAGACTGTTCCCACCATGGTCAACTTTACATGAACACTCACGAGAATTGGAACTATTATCGACTATAGTCTCTCCGATGTCACTCGATAGGTGATTTAAAATTGACAAATCGTCCTGCAGTTCATAACTTCTTGCATTAAAGAGTTGGCCCGTTGTCAAATGTAATATGCTGTATCACCTTTTTAGCTAAACTTTTCGTATGAGATGACTCATTCTGAAGCGTACCGACTTAATGATACAGCACCACAATATGTACTGGTCCGTACTCTGGTATACTGCACGTCTCCCTCCTCGCCCATTGTAGATTTACGCTGACAGTACTCTGTGATGCTAGTTAGAAATTCCTGGGCAAGTGTTTGAGCTTGTACCTCTTGTCCGCAACGGAATTCATAGAGTGACAGTATCCCGAGCGCTTGAATATCTGGAAGCCTGTCGGACAGCGATCCACCATTTTGAACCTCAGACTTGGCTTCGTCGAAGAATATTTTGCTTCTAAGCCATCCAGAAGAAGGGACTCCTGTGTCGTCCTTCTTTTCGTTGACCAGCCGGGTCGCCAGTGCGAGTATAGCATGTACCAGTGTCGACGAACAAAATCGAGTAGAACTGCTATGAAAATCACGCAAGAATAGGTCATATGTTAGAAGACTGAATGGTAAGTATTCCCATGTAAATAAAGCATCAAACAGGTGGTGTATATGAGCCCTTGTCCACCCAGTTTGGGTCCATGTATCTGTTTGCGAGTGGGACGTACAAGCATCAAGTGGGAGTGGTGGAAGGGACCAACTAATCGCTCGATTGGTTGTGTTGCCTGAGAGGTCATCATCGTCGAACCTAGGGTAACACGACTTCCACGACCGTAGTTGGCCGAAACAAGGTGAGTCGGCTAATTTCTCATTGCTTGTGGTGGAAGATGCTCGTCGCTGTCGCCGTTTGGCAGTTCGTGACGGGCTAGCGCTGTAGTTACTGCCTTCCTCTTCCTTAAAGTCCTTCTCATGAGACCTGCTACGATCTGTCGAACGCTTAAAAGCGGTCTGATAACCGCCGTATTCTTTATCGGAGGCTAAGTCACTGAGTAGCTTTCGATTTTCTTCATTGATGTTCTTCAATCGCTCGATTTCGGCTCGTAATTTGTCTTTTGATTCCCGTCGATTATAGTCATACGAGCACAATTCACCATCGTCCTCACATCTTTGGCAAGGGATTTGGCCGTCGCACTAAGAAAAAAAAGTTATTACATTTTGACACATGGTAGTAGACTGATGTAGAGCCTAGCGGACTATTAGAATATGGCTTTCACGAACCTTTGATCGCTTCTTGCGGCAGTGCTTGCAGGCTGTTTGCACCACATCCCGAGGCATGCTATCGCTGATTTGGTACGATCCCAGAGGTTGTTTTAATATTATTTCTCGCTATGTTACTGCCCCAGGTACGCGGCTCTTCTTGAGCTTATATAAATCGTACTTTCGTTTCGTTAAGTAATGAATTTAGCATTCCAGACGCTTGAAAAGCCGATGCCTGGTTGCCTTTTGTCATAGTAACCCCGCATCATCAGCCTTTCATTTTAACTCTGGGTGGGGACTGTACCCCCTCTTTCACCCATACCCACCCCAGGTCCTCATTTGGTGGTTGAGATTTCCATCCTCGCATCGGCACTGGGTCCCAAGACCTGACCTTTTCTTCGTGAATTCGAACCATAGGATGGAAGTACTCATTTGTGCTACCATCAGTGCCGTCACCTGGATCCCTTGGGTACTCTGGAGGAGTGCGACTTGTTTCCCGAGAAGTCGGAAGAATGCACCCTATATCCCAGCGAAGTCGCTCACGATGGCTCTTGCTGCCGTGCGAAAGACTCTGTCTAGTTTGGCGACCAGAGTATGGTTCCTTTGGAGACTTGTCTGGACGGGTTGGTTGTGCTTCGCCTGGTTTCCCCGGGCCGCCAGGCTTCCGCTCCATACGGCGCGACGGGTACGGAGGAGCGGTTCATCAGGGTGTGGCATGTAGTTCACAGTCTCAGAACCTTGCAAGGACTGCGGTACTCCCGCCGCTGACGACGATGCGCATACGAAGTCTTCCAGCAAGCTGTGGCCGACCTATTCTTACGAGGCGGTCCCAGCATCGCAGGTGGACGAAGCAGCGTCGGAAAGCATGGCCCACTTCCAGTGGAACGTGCCTCTTGTCTCTTAACCAGCAGTTTCCAGAAGCACGGCGAATGTGACTGCTGCTGTTAGTATGAATTGGCCGAATCTCGCTGTCGTTGCAGCTGCCGTATTGTTTCTTATTGCGATTACATGATCATTGAACGCGGAAAGCGCAAAAGTAAGGGAGACTTTGCGTGTGATGCAATACTTGTATGTCTTGTATGTGACCATTGCTAAACTAGCGCGAAGTCAGTCGCAGCGGACGCACAGGCTTCAAGCTTGTGTTGCTGAGGACGTGGGATAAGAAGCTCAGAGACGGCTTGGAGCCTGGAGCCTCGCCAACCCGGTGTTGGGCATCGTAACGAACATAGAGTACTCCGCACCTCATACATTTATGTCTCCACCCTGCCGTGGGCTTAGCTACAAATCCGCCTGCCGCGCGCCGTGCATAATGCGGCTTGGTAGCTTGAGTCATTGGCCGATAGCGTAGTGGCCTAATTGTAAAGCCTTTGCGTACCCTATCTAGACAGCTTCGAACGGTGGTCTAGGTTGACCGTAGGGAAGGTCCAAGCGAAGCAGTGCATGAATGGCCGAAGTGATCTGATCTTGTGTTAAGGGCGTGTTCGACCCTTGATGAGAGAAGGATAATTGGAGAAGACTAGGTCGAACAGTCCATTTGTTTGTTTGTGTTTGTTTTACTGGTACATACAAAGGGAAAATAGGGGATTGTTCAATCTGTGTCCCGTGGAAGGGAGCCTCCACTTGCTAGACCTCAGCATATTTAGTACGACTTTCAAACGATCGTATGTGCTTTATTGCCGACTGATTTGCTTACGGCGGCCACCGTACGTCTTGAGCTCGCTCAAAAAAATGCCCGAAGCACCCGCTAATACTACACAACTACCTCTTACGTAGCTTACTCTCCCTTTTTTTCTTCTTTCTCCCGACTTCAATTGTACAATTCATTTATTTTTCCTAATTCTGGATCTTCTACACCCATGAAACAGTCATTTCCACGCTGAGGCATCGTGTAGAGCCCTCGATGCATCTAGAAGGGAGATCCGCTTTGTCGCTCTGCTACCCGATGAAGGACTCGGATTGATCAAATGCGAGTTACTGCATCAATATATCTCCGGCGGAGGTGCAAAGCCACCGAATACTGTCCGTCCCATGCATAAATCATTCTGAAGGCTAATAAGAATAAACTGTGATTTCTTGGCTAAAACGGACGTGTTTGCGTTCCGCGGTAGAGAATAGAAGTCGCAGGATTGAAGATGGCAAAAGACGGAACTGTATACTTGTTACTTGTGTCATCCCGTTTATTTTGTTTACGTGGTCTATTGATGTTGAGCAGAATGATCCCTGAGATATGGCGTCCAGTGTGCTCCTTTTCTTCAGGCTGGGTTTCTTATCAGACGAACTCGAAGTAGTTTTACTGCTTGATGTTAAAATCCCATCATTTGTCTGCAATGGTCCATAGAGCCATGTATCATCGTAGTCCTTATACCTTAAATTGGTCAGGCATTTCCTTTTACAGACAACTGGCTTCACTTACCAATTCAGGGCCTCTGGAGGTATGGTCTTGAGCTTGTTCATGTGTTTTATCCATATTCTCAAGGATGCATTTTCTAAGCGAGCCGCATTATCGAGTTCAGTCGAGTTTGACGCGATATATCTCCAGGATTTCTGAATAGCCTCTTGAGTCCAATCGTGGGAAAAATAGTCGACATAGCAAGATGGTCGTAGTCGCATCGACATGTCGTCCTGAGCATATCTAACAATACCAGAGCTCGGCATCTTTATTGAGATTCCTACCTCATTCAGTGAGATCATGTCAGCCTCTTAATGTTGAATTTTGGCATACAGCCGAGTACCAATTCGTTTTTGTGTCTGCAATATGTGCCACATCTCCCTAGATCCTTATTCTACAGTGACTCACCGCAATGAAGATATGGCCTCGGTAGATTGAGTAGGCGTATATTCTCAGTCGAAGATTTCTGCTAGGATTAATGAACTATATGTTCCAATGACGCTTTGACTGCCTATAATAATGTGTGGTACATGCTGGTAGTCTCGCTAATACCGCATGGCTTATCCCAACATTAGGGCGTCTTCCTTTGCACAAGTGTATAGTTTAAACCCCCGGTAAGTCTAGGGAATTCGTGCTGTCGGCGCTGGTCTCGCACAGGTTCAGCTGCCGCGGCTGTGTATGGCCTACGCCGAGATATCAGCTGGCACAATGGGAAGTTTTTCATGAAAGCTGTAGATATATCTACTTTAGCACTATGAGGCAATGTCATTCCATTGCATTTAGCGAACAAAATGAATGGAATGCACAGAAGATTGCGACAGAAATCCCCTCTTTCCCCCCTTGGAAGGGAAATGACACATGTGGGAAGACCTGTCTCAACCAATCGGCATGCATTGCCCTCACGAAAGGATGACGAAAGGGCGCTTATGTCCCGGCGATATGTGGCGGCGATTAGCCTACGTGGCGTATGCGGAGATCCTGGTTTTCGTAGAGTGTAATGGCGCTAGCACCACTGTCAACATCATTTAGGGGACCCTAAGTCGGTGATCTATTGATGTAGCTCTCAACGCAATATCTCCTTAAAGCACAGCTCTCGCCGAATGGAGAAGGAAGCCCGCAATTCCACATGCTTATGGTTTATTGGCCAATTTAAAGTGGGACTAAATTGAGGTCCAGTCCTTTTAAAATGGCAAGCCAACAAGACAGACGTTAAAGTACATCCGCTAGAAATAGATACCGTACAGAACAATAAGACATATCAACACGCGTTAGGCCAAATATACCACATCACGCACCTGCTACTTTATACCCAATTTACCGAATAGTAAAATGATACATGATGGAATGGCCCCATGCAAGAGACCATACATTGATGACAGACTTGCAACACGGCATCGCTCATCCACTGATACTCATACATCCAGCAGCCAATCCTGTACCCATTCATACCACAGATGCCCACAACAACCACTTTTCAGCAGTATGATTCGGTTACTCCGTACCATGTTTGGCAATACGAACCAGCAACCAACTTAGACAGCAGGGCGAGCAGCATAAGCGGAATCTGCTGGGCCACCTGTGGTTGTTCCTGCTACTCTATGTGTCTGCTTTTCTGGAAAAGTGCCAGCTGCCGAATGGACACGGCCATGCTGAGTGAAGGCGAGATTCAAGCGATTGTAATCCCACCTACGAGCGAGGAAAATGAAAGCAAAGGCCAGAAGCGGAACCAAGAGGAGATCCAGGATGCCAAAAAAGACAAAGCTGGAGGTGATGCCGATCCGATTACCCCCGTCAGATAGACCGAAGGCAATCGGATAAAAAAACCAGATCAGATTCATCCAGCCGGCTAGTCCTGCGTGGTCGCGGGAGTAACCGATGCGGCGGGCGCCTCTGTGGCCCTGGGCGAGGGTGCTGAAGGCAAGCGCGAGATAGGCTACCGTGCCGATGGCGAAAAACCCCCATTTATAGTTGGTGCGGGTGTATGCTGAGAAGAGATAGGATAGAACCCTGAGTGAGGGAGAATTGTCAGCACATGTGTGCGAGTGATGAGAAGGCACCGACGACGACAACTTACCAGACCCATGCCAGGGCTATATTATACAGAATCGTTGCCCATGAGACGCTGCTAAGAAGACCGATGGCGATAATTAAGATAGGGAAAGAGATGACCCAGTACACATATTTAGCGAAGAAGATCTGGCGCGTAAGGCCACTATGGGCAATATTATTGACCTGTGGGATCACACTCCAAGCTAGGTCCGAAGCCATACTAAAGTATGCAACGGCACCCGAAAGGAGAGCAATAGTGAACAGATAATGGAATATCTTTTCTCTAGCTCTAGCTCTCCATGTCAGAGCGAAAACTATTATCTGGCGAGTCTGTTAGTAAGGCCAACTTCTGATGACACCATGCCTTAACCAACCGATGTAATGGCGAAGACCGCAAAGACAGCCCAGAGCCAATCGGATCCGTGTACAGAGAGGTGTTGGTCGCCTGCTGGTGGGTTGGTGGTGAGAGCACCATTGCCACGATTCGCCAAGTTCATGGTGAGTTCGGTGATGTTATGCAGGGTAAACTTTTAATATAATATACTGTTCCAAAGAGGTTTGAAGACGCGATTTTCTGTAGCTGCCACGAACGAAAGCTTAATACAGATTTGGTTGTTTTGTACTTGATAATTGAGAGACTTTATAGAAGAAAGACTTCGGAGGAGATGAGAGGCCTTTATACCGCAAGGAAAGTGGTAGAGCTAGCTGATGCTCATTAGTTTCTGGCTGCCTCCACACAGCTTAAACTGTAATTATGTTTATATTTTGCCTCTTGTTTGTGATGTAGAAAGATAAGAGAATAGAATAATAATCTATATGGATGCTAATTTAAACAAAGTGAGATTACGTCACCAATTGACGTGCTCTCCGTAAGCGTTTTCGAAATCCGGAGCAGATGTTCCCTCTCCTATAATGGTTTGAAATCTAGGGAGCAAATTTTTTGACGTCGCATTGACGAGAAGACACCGAAGTACGATGCTGCCGTAGACTCACTTTGACATCATGGCGGCGTGATTGGAACCGGAGTCGGCGTCACTGGCGCTCAAACCGAGATGGTGGCGTCAATGTCAAGTATGCCTATATTTTAGCTTCCCTTGTCTTTCGATTCAACCCGGTTAGATAGCGATGAGATGGCAGCAACTAATAACAAACACGCTTGCCAAAGTGAGTAGCAATGGAGGACGACGTTCCCACCGGCCGGATATCGTTCATTCTTGCTTGCTAATTGGTCTGTAGAGTAAGATGCGTCTCCCCAACACATACGCACTCAAGATCCAACATATATTTCGCAATGTATGCATCCCAGTTATAGACGGCCATAATGGATTTTCTTGTTGCATAGCCCCGTTTGTAAGAAGAAAATTCTACAAGAACAGTTCTCTCATCCATCTACCTCACAACCTTAGATAAATAGTAAACTACGGTATAGGGATATCATGCGTGTTATCAGCATACGGAAGGGCTTGGCATTGTTTCGGGATTTGCCCAGTCAGCCTTGTGCTACAGCCGCAACCATCTTCACATAGACCTTATTTACGAAGATAGATTGTACTGGTGGCGCTGATCTTCAAAAAGCAGAGAACCAGGTAGCTCCCTGTAGTGATGCAGCCACGATGGTCACTGTATGTGGTTAGTTATCTCCGCCCACTGCTAGTATCGACTTGCCCATACATATAACCTTCTGTCCTGCCATAACCATGCTAGGAACTACCTTAAACAAGACGTTCAATTCCCAGTAACCCCCTTTTTACGATCACGAGAGGTTTTCAGTATATCATGGAAGCCCTTGCTATGCTACTAAAAACTCCGTATGTGCAGAAATTATTGCCTTATTAGCTACCTAGCTCCGACAAAATTATCGCCAACTATGATTCTAGTTGATGATTACATTCGACAGAAATGATGGTGAGAGTGAACTAAAATGATTCAATTTACAACCAACTCCCCCCCGTGCGTGCGCCAATGTCAGCGCCGTACCCATGACCAAGATGAGTGAAAGCTTGGCGTTCACAGCTGTTCAATGTAAAATCTTGTATATTGATCATACCACGACCTTTTTGCGTTGCCACGCTCTCTTTTGTATTTCTCAGCTACGAAAACGGCTCGATTGTCATTACCCTCGAAACACGAATCGCTGCCGCCAGATGTCTTTGCGTCGCTGTTACTGATCGCTAGATCCGTGTCCTCCTCAGAGCCGAAAAAGACTGCTTCGTCTTTGTCTTCGTCTTCATCTTTGTTGTCGTTGCTGTTGTAGGGGTCTTGATTATCTCTATCGGAAGTCCCAGCGTGTTCTCCAGTTCGGGTTGCCTCGTGCTCTTGCTTGGGTTCTAACAAGAAGTTGTCTGAAGGTTGGTTGAGCACTTGACAACGAACTAGGTCGTCGTATCGTGGAGATTTCAGAGACTGCCATAGCTCGGCAGAAACCTCATTGGGTGAGCTGTTATTTTTGAACGACATGGTTCTGTTTCTGAATCGCTTAGTACAAGACAAACTCCACTTCTTACAAGTATGTTATCCCACATCTCGCGTGATGAGATTAAGGTAAAGGAACTTACTTGCTCTGTTGCATTAGCTATACTTTACTAATATAGCTTGCATTGAAATTACACATCAATAATAAAGGCAAGGAGAAATGGGGAGAATCCGTGCTGGCTGGCCGAACTGGTAACTTTTCGACAGCGCACGAACAACCTTTCATTTATATATCCGTAAGCATTTCTTGTATACCCGTAAGCATTTCTTACAAAGAACAATTAATTTTCTGCGCTGTTAGACATCGGTCATCATGACATCAAATGATGGTGTTAAGTTTTGCCATGACACCTTGATTTGGCGCGCTATGTGTATATTTGATAGCAGATATTCAATGTGAAACGGAGCTCTAATTAGCTAATGTCGCATTAGCTCGGTGTCAAAAATCCATAGACAGGTTTTCTGTCACTGTGTGACAATATAATTTATCAGCCTCTTTGTCAAATGGTGTGCCTTAATGGCTTGATATTCTCGGAATATGTTATGGCTTTATCAATGATGTTAAACTGATTGAACTTGTCGACTATTTCCAAAAATTTATCGACAGCCTTAATATCGAGAGTGAAATAGGTATCTGAGAGGACGGCGCCGGATTTGAACCACTTGGCGACACACGCTTGACCTTGACGAGGACCCGAAGTATAGCTTCCTTTAGCGACCCAACGGAAAGTACCCTGAGCGAATGGATTCTTTAGAGCATCATACGAACAGGAGGCCGATCTAGAGTTGTTGTATCTGCCGCTTCTAGAGTACTAAACTAACAAGGCGTCGGATGTAGGTCCATGGACGCAACTTGTACATCGTGACACGCCGGGTTCCTTACGATATTGATTAGGCGTATATGATAACTGAGGGAGGCTGCGGTTGCAAGCAGCGCAAGTGCAGTCCATTGTTGCCGCCGAAGGGAAGAAGTGATGAATGTGGCGGCCCTCTCTGCTGTGTGCGAAACCTGGATGAGTCTACAGCATTCACAATCGATCGAACTATTCGCAGTGATTTACCCCGCACTAGTTCGCCCACAATCAACAACCGACCCCGCTTCTGGTATGGTGCTTTTAGCTATAACGGAAGCACGCAACTAGCTTCAAATCAATTCAGTATTAACCAGAACACTTAGACATATATACACAGATAACACAATATCGCTTGGGCTAAAACAAGAAGTTCAATTTGCAATAATTACAATGGTCTTAATTGGAGGAGCCGTCGTAGGAACCGCCGCGTCGTGTCCCCCTTGATCGAAGAGAACGTGGTATTATCGGGAACGCAATGCGAGCCATACGTGCTGAAAAGCTATTGTACTTTGATGGTTCATCACGGTCAGGGTTGCTGACTCCTGGACTCCCTAGCTCTTTCAGGGCGCGATGCAGCACCTCTCCGGTCAAATCATAGAGAACACGATGTGAGACTACGAGCTCCCCGAATAAGGAACACTTTTTACCGCATTTCTGGTCACTTTACATATGAACCCCTTTCAGCGACCTTGCCTGATGTTTCTTATTTCCATCCACTTTTTCATCCACTTCTTCTCAGCTTCGCCTTCGAGGTCTTTTTGGCACGGGTTGGATTTAATCCACTTGCGAACTCTCATCTTGGTGGCGTGCTTGCTATAGAACTCGCCCAACGCTCGGTTTAAATCTAAGATGATGTTAGCTCCAGCGTCGGTTTCGAGTGAATGAACATTGCGACCTGTGAGAGGTATGCCATGTGCTGGCTGAAGTGAAAATCTGGAGTTGACCCACTCTTGGATCAGAATTAGGTGGCTGGGTATTGGAGTTCCTGGTTTGTAATTTGTCAATATCCGCACTCTGTGCAGGCATAAATAAATAATTTACCTTCTGGGATAGTGTAGATGTATTGTTTCTCTGTTTTGCAGCTTCTTTCCTTACCAAAAATATCCATCTCAATCCACGTGCGGGCAAATCTTTGCATAACAAAGTCGGTATACATAACTGCCCCGTTTGTTGCTGACCATACCTGTCAGCGGTTTGCATCTAATAAAGGGTAGACGTACAATCGTTGCCATTTACGGCTGGATACACTAGACCATCCTTATACACACAACCTCGTGGTCACGGGAAAAGCGTGCGCTGAACGGTAGTAGTTGTGTTCCGCGAGGTTCCGACTAGGGCTATAGTGGTGCAGAGTTATAGGAAACGAAGTAAATATTACTTAAATCAGGGGTCGAGATCTCCGAAAGTTCCAGGGAGTACCAGAAGCCATGGCGTACCTTAGCAGTATAATTAAAAGAGAATGAACACTTTGAAGGGACAAGGCTGGTCAAAGTGCTGATGGAGGGGCGGAGTTCATATGGAAAATAGACTGTATAGAATCTTAAATTAAATGTAAGAAAGAAAAACAATGCGCTGCCATAATGAGCCTGTATTCTGTCATAAGCCTAGAATTCCAATAGGTACCTAATGAGAATTCAGCCAACGAGGGAACAAAAATTGTATGGCGGTGTGGGGCTAGGTACGTTGTCTAGTAGGTGAACACCATTAGGTAGTCTAGGTAGACGTTGGGTTTGTGAGCACCCACTTTACCCAGTCTTCATAATCGGTAAAGTCGCTACTAATAGCGCCGTCTACTGCCAGATAGCCCAATCATTATTGTCTTAAGTTGGCTTTTTTAATCACCTTAAGCGTTTCAATGGGTACATACAAGGCCTGCAAACCCCATTTCGCAATGTTTTAGTCCCTCCTGTCTCCAGGGGCGTTTGCTATGTTTAGCTTCTAGAAAGCCTTTTTTGGCTATAGAGAGCATAAAGGAAAGAGTTGGAAGTAAATGGAAAGAGGGGGGTCCGTCTCGGTTTGTTATTGTGCCCCGCAGTACAACTGGAAAGATGTTACAACGCCACCTGCCGACGCCACAGCCCCGCTTCCGGCTAAGCATTACTTTCATTATTCGACACTTCTGTTCCATCCCCGTCGCATCAGCAAAGGATAGATGCTCAATGTCAAGGCATGACCAAGATCCGAGTTTTATTGCAAGCGTTGCATGAAAGCGCAGATGCTCAGCGAGAACTGGTCGCAGTTAATCAACGATTCTCTGTGCGACCAGGCTAGCAGTTTACCACTTGCACCTGAGACCTACCAAGCGCCACTACTGTCCAACGAGCAATTAAACGACATACCCGAATCTGGCGCCCAATATCAGCAGAATATCACAAATAGAGGAAACGGTACGTCACAAAGTAATTCCCAAAGTATTCAAGTAAGTCGCTTGTATGTCGGGCCAAAGCTTGGCTAAGTGCAAGTAGGATCAACCATGCAAAGCCGAGGAAGCAGGATGTTGAAATTACAGCAATGAAATTCGCTACAATGCGGCCGACGCTATGTCTCGTCATTATGATAGCCACTATCCCATTCTGCAGGATATGTCTCAATCTTTTTCACCACCGCTAGGTAAAGAGCCCTTAACAAGGCCACCACTTGGTTATATGCACTTTGCATCAACCAACGATATGCAATGGCCAGAAACAACGTCTATGTCTTGCTCGCCAGAGAAACCAGTCGGACTCCAAAGTACATACATGCAGGGAATGGATTTCAATCTTTCACCTACAGATCAGGCCTGGCCGAGCTGCATGGCCTATCACCCAAGCCTACTACAGGAATCTCGCCAAGCCTTCTAAGCACACCCATGGAGAAAAGGATATGAGCTGCGTCATAGTCGTTGTGATCCATTAGGTGTAATGGAAGGTTTAATTTTCGTGAGCCTTATGCGAGGTACGGCTGGTACGGCTCTGTTCCCTCTGCGGAGCCAGACTGGCTCGCCTCTCCCGCTCGTGCTCTTTAACTTCTGCGACGGCTTGGTCCTCGGTAACGACGACGTTCTTGGCTCGTATTCTCGCAAGAACAGCTGCGGCTTCAGCGGCATACTCGCATCTGGCACGGATCTTGTCGCCATATTTCCAGAAGAGGAAGGGAAAGGGAACGCAGGCCAGCGCCAAAAAGGCGGGAATAGAGCTCGCCCAGTGGATACCCAAGTTTTGATACATGTAAGTAGTGAAGAGAGGGAAAGCAGCACCAAAGAGAGCTCGGAGAACGGAGCTGGCAGCCAGAGCCGAGGCGGCGAAAATAACATCTAAGACGAACATTAGCAGCCATTACAAAAGGGAAATAAACAGAGCACAATGGCAACTTACAGGCGTCAACAAGGTAGTTTATCAGTGAGAGGAAGACCAAGACGATACCGGCGGCGAAGAAGATAGAACCAATAATAGGGACAACCCAGTGGACGCTGGGGCCGTTAGTCCACGCGAACCAGAACAATCCAATAGGAATCAGGATAGAGCCAAGAATAGAGGGCGGTAGACGAGCCTCAGGAGCAGCATTTCCGTCAGGAGACTTGGCGGCTTCTTTAATATATCGGTTGTTATCAAAGACAGATCCAACAGTAGAAAGGATCATGCCAATAGCAATGCCGATAAAGGCGAGACCACCAATACCAGGGCTCCAGCCACGGCCCTGCTGGAAAACAATGGGGAAAGCAGCAAAGCACATAAAGAGGGTGCCGTAGATGATGGCCATATAGAGGGATATAAGAAGGACGATGGGCTCTTTAAAAAGAAGCAGCCAGGGTCTCAAGAGGAAGACACTAAGTTGGCTGCCAATAGTCTTGGGCGGCTGGCCCTCTTCAAGCTTGGAGATGTAAACCTTGCCAGTCCGCTTGCTTAGAGCAGCAGCTCGTTGACGGAGCAAGACCGGAGCATACGTCTCAGGGTAGACCAAAGAGCTGACAATCCAAACTATACCAGTGAAGATAGCAATTAATCCCTCAACCCATCGCCAGCCTTTAGACTCACCAAGGGAACCACCTGCAATCGGACCTATAGTTACAGTTAGCATGCCATATAACTTTATAAATTTGGCGTCAGCAATATAATCTTACCGAGAGCTGGACCTAAGAAAGGAGCCATGGCAAAAATACTGAAGGCAATTCCTCGCTGTTTGGCCTGGAACAAATCGGCAATAACACCACCGGCATTAGTCAGGGGAGAAGATCCAAAGGCACCGGCAAAGAATCGGAGTATGACAAGAGTGGCCATGTTCTGGCTTCCAGCAGCTCCAGCACTGAAAGCAGTCAGGGCCATGTAGCTGATAAAGAAGGTCTTCTGGCGACCATAGAGTTCAGACAGAGGGGCCCATAGAAGTGGTCCAATAGCAAAACCCAAGACGAACAGTGAAACACCTAGAATAGCGACCTCGGTGGAGATGTTGAACTCCCGGATGCTCTCACTTACACCACCTGAGTAGGCAGAACTAGCGAATGAAACGGAGAGGGTGGCACTAGCCTGGATGAGAGTAATAGTCCATTTGAATGAGTCCTTGAAGGCCATGGGATTCCATCTGTCGCCAGGGATAAATTCGACGAGATACGGGGACTCGGCGGTACCTTCACCGCCGTAGTTGTAATCCAGGACTTGCTGGGTAATACCGGTCTGATTGAGGAGCACTCTCCAGTGGCTGATCTTTTCAGAGGATATGGCCTGCTGCTGAGACTCAATATTGGAATCGGGCGTCGTGACAGTGGCGAACAAGGCAGGTGTCGATAAAGAGGGAGGCGGATGAGGCGTTGGCTCCGGCATGGAAGGACTTTCGTCAGCCATAATTACGTGGTTGCGGCTATAGTGCGTAGTAATGGTCGCTTAGAGATTGCGGAGTACATATACCAGCCAAAAACCTTAGATTGCGTCGCTAACAGCCTAGAATTTTAGGGTAAGAAGAAGCCTAGTCAGTGTTAGATTATAAGAGGGTACCGGGGGCATATATATATATATAAAGGTGGTATTATACATAGGTAATTAGACAAAGATGCAGCAATACTCAGTTACATATACACTTACCTCCCTAAAATGCAACCTAATCTTGTGGAATCCGTCAGCGGGAAGCGGTGGGTATCGTCCAAGCCCTAGCTGAATCGTCCGGGCAAGTGAATCGACAATGATATTTGTTGGTGACAAATGAAGGCCCTTGACAAGCAAAACAGGCCTAGAACGCCGCTGGGCCTCGGCAGACGGGCAATAGCGCGAGATTGTGGAGAGATGAGAGACGGGAGGACGAGAGAGAGGAGAGCAAGAGAGAAAAACGACTGAGTCAGGGGACAAGGCTGGTTAATGGGTTGGTGATTTGGGAGGGGGGCTGGCTTTAAGTGTCGTTGTGGTTGGTACGATAGTTGGTAAGCAGGCGCCTGAGCTTGTGGTTATATTCCGAAAAGAGGAGCACGGAATAATTGGATACTTGAAACAGTAGTGCCGGATGTTTTTCTTGTAAACAAGCAGAAGGAAGCAGACAATGGGACAAGCCAGGCCAGGGACTCGATGCTAAGCGGACCTGATCTAGCGGCCCATGCTCCTAGAGCTGGGACGAAGTCTGCAGACGGCTGCATGATCAGATCAGCAACAACACAAGAGTGGAACTGGGTAAGGGATTCGGGCTTGACTAGGATTGCGCCCAGTGGTAGAGATAGCAGCGGTTATTTGCGATGAGGAAGTGGGAAATGCTCAACGAGGTGCGCAATCTGTAGCTGCAAGGCGTTAGTACCTAGTCAGGACTAGCCGCAGTATTACGCTAGGCCTCTTATAGCTAGTCCGGAAAACTCAAGGCCCTACTATCTCCATTCTCCAGCCGCTAAATCCCCTGTTTCTACGCGTATAGGACAGGCACCACTATAACTGCCCTACAAGTGCGAAAGGTCTATAGATATAGACAGCGCTTAGATGGCGCCTTAGAGCCACGCTGTGGTTTTGCTTCGGCCGAATGCAGGATTCACTGTATGCACGGCATAACGTATGTACACATCTACACTCGTACAATTCGTTTTGATACCCAACCTTACAATAAGCAACCATCTTTTGCTCGACTTACCTTGCCTGGAACAGCTGGATTTACGTCTGGCAACAGCTAGCATTGAGCCTTCAAGATACTAACTGTGCTGTGCTTCTTTACGATTCGATAATTTAAGATGGGCTGGTAATACAGGCAACGACCCTACGCCGCCCGTATCTCATCTATATAGTTCGTATAGTCGTGTGTAATCGAAGCATACATCAACCAGCTCTGCCATAATGCCTTGTTTCGTCTCAACTAGGACATAGGAGGGGCGGAGAATTTCTCCATATTTATTATAGCTGCTGCATAATACTGCTACCTTATGTACTGTATATACATAGCACTAATTACAAATGTTGCCCCCTTTTATATATCAGTTGGTAGTTGAAATAGCTGCCCTATCAATACGTGTCTTTTTTATACACATCACCTTGCAGCTGCATGCTTACCCAATGCAATGCTCTGTCCAAATTCTTCACAGCTGTGGCAGCCAAAACACAGCCCATGGGGTCTATCTCTCTCTGTGTGCCAATCACGTAACACGATCCCATCACAGGCTGCCATCTTACCCCAAAGCCGGTAAGGGAGGGAGCCCGATCAGCTCTCGAATAAGGCTTAACCCCCTGTCACGGCTCTTCTTTTCAGCAAGGGCAGAATAAAAAAGTATTTCCCCCACCTAAATGCCCGCTTAAATATCAAAAAAAACCACGCCACATCGGAAGAGTCATTTGCAGCTATTTCTCGGATACAGGCTTAATAGAGGCACGTTTCAGATCATAACGTAACAGTAACGCTGCTGAGGAAGATGAGAAAAAGCAAAACAAATGTCGGTCGCTAGCAGCTACAATCGCCGGCATCAAGTCCCACCAACACAGCACCCTACCCGAAGTCCATCTTGAACTAGCCTTACCTCAATTACCGGGCGCTTACGGCCAGGCGGAAGTACAAGTCGCTAGATGGTTTGCAACTTGCAACGACGAGTATAAGCTAACGGAATTATATTACCAAGCACCGCGTGCAATCCGCCCGTTTCTGGTGATGATCTTTTTTCAAAATATCAAGCTTCCCGTATTGCAGCCTACAGGCTTAAACAGATATAGTATCAGTATGCTTGTATGGTACAGCAAATCTTGCGTATATTAAACCTTTATACAGCTTGAATGCTTGTATAGAATCCAATTGATCAATCCTTCATGCAAAAGCACTAAACGTCTGATCCCGAACATTCCTTTACGGAGTAGACAGAATTACGATTTATATGAGTAATCACGATATACGTACTACATCGGAATTATATATATTTACATCGGTAATACATTATAGGGCCCCAGAGCATCGTTCCCGCGTCTCCGTCCCAGTGACAAGGCTCTGTGATCCTTAGCAATCAATATTAGGCATATATCAGCGTCTCATGCGCCTCAAAACTCCACTCATACGCGTATATCCAAAGCAACACAAGGGAGTGCAAACAACAACCCGAGTCTAAGATAAACTCAAGTACCCTGAGTAATTAGTAATAAGATGGAATTCCGAACGAAACGAACTAAAAACGGCATAGCAAAGGCCAAACTCGTCACCATTCTGGTATTCAATGGAAACTCCATGGACTTTCGCACAGCCATTACATCCGGCCCCTTTGCCGAGGCGCTAGCCCCCGTGGAGTAGCTCAAAACTTTGTTTGGCATGTAGAGATCCTGCCCAGCCATTGAAGGAACAATGCGCTTTTGCGGGGCCTTTTTTTTTCCCCTTTTTTTGGGCGCCTTCTCTTCCACTTCTTTGGTGTCTTGTTTCTTTGCGGCTGACTAAAATTTCGGAGCATGTTGGCTTGGTCATCGCCCGTTCGGGTAATAAGCTTCACGGACAAGGGTCAACCTGCCTTCCTGGTATGCTTTTGGTGAAATGAAGCTTTTTTTTTTTCTTCTTTCCCTTTCCACGGCATTCAATGTGAGGCTGAAAAGAGCAGGCGCATGTATATTGAATCTACGGGACCGACAACTAAGTGCATACAACGATTAATATATCCATTGATTATTCATCCACAATTTTCTTTTTTCTCTTTTGCTTTCCCACACAAGAGCAAATACGCCAAAGACAAAAATCCATGGCTCACGCCCGTATATACGGAATTGAATCTCGAAACAGATAATACCACGTAGACCAACCTCCGTTTCCAACAAAAACCTCATTGACCGTGTCCCACGTTTGCCCGTCTGTGCATTCGATTAGTTGATCTGAGCAGCCAAAAAGTCATGTACCGCGGCTACATCAGAGACGGCGCGCCTTTTTTCGATACTATCTTTTTTCATTTGCCTCTCTTCTCTCGTTAGCAGCCGAGACAAATAAGAAGGACAAAATGATAGAAAAGGAAGAAAATTTCTGTTTTCGCCATTGTCATTTGATACACAATGTTAGTCGACCATTCATTCAGTGATAGATTACATCGCCGTTAGCCATGCTTTCTCTTTTAAATAATACCATTTGTTTGTGATAAAAATTTCCAAACATTGCTTCAGTACTTTAGGGTACGAGCTAGTACAGCAGGTAGACCTACAAAGGACTAAAATGGACGCCACTAAAAGCGTAAACGAACAAGGTCCGCGACACCCATTTCGAATTTTACGGTATATGCTCAGAACAATATCTTCGTCCTTACCAAACTAACTTTTCATTCATGCCAGTAGAGCAAGGTCCCCCTTGCCTCTTTTCCTTAGTCCATTCATATACGCCACCCCGTTCCTGGGAAGCATCCACATCCCACTTGATCTCCTTCATGGCCGCCTCAACTCCAACGTCCAGAATTGACTTAGTGAGTTTATTACCGCCTTTGTCGATGAATCGCATGTATACATCTACTAGTAGATACAACAAGGCCATGAGACGGTTGGGCTCTGCGACGAATGATTTGTGATGCCTGTGCTTGCTGCAGAAAACTGTCACGCAGCGTTTTCTCCAAGTCGTTCTATCTCCTGTCTTAGTAATTATACTTGGCTAGAAAGATACCTTGCGAAAATTAATGGAAATCAAAACATCAACTTACCTCGCCTTCCACAATTAACACCTGAAAGTCTTTCCATCGGAAAGGTTGTAGAGTATCAATGTGCTTATTCATATCATCCTCATAGTTAAGACAAGTAACCACGGTATTCAACTTAAACTTGATCTCGCTCTCGCAGCATCACGTAGCAATCCGGTACAGATTTTCAACTTGGTTTCCTGTCCCACGGCCAATCTTAATATTCGTGTTCTCATCAAAAGAGTCGCATAAACATGCTAATATGTCAATATTCTTAGCATGCTTACGAACCCACTCCTCTCTAACAAGGCTTCCATTAGTGATAATAGATACAGACTCCAAGTGTAGGTCCTCCTTACAGAAGTCAACCAGTTCGCCCAAGAATTTGAGGTAAGAAAGGGCTCTCCGCCTGCGAAGTGAATCTTCTTCATGCCAGCCCGTTGTAACAGTTAAAGACCCCGCTTTGCACGCGAGATGTCTTCCATGTGCGAAGTCTTTGCTGTGTGAAAGCAGAAGCCGCCTTAATAGGTTAAATTAGCGGATTTCTAAGCTAGACACAAACGTCTGTAAAGAGTTCCGACTAAAATCCCACACGTTCGCGGGTTAGATTACCAAGCAGCAGGGCTCCTGGGGCATATCCTTACTCATAACAACAAACTAAAGCGTTCAAGATATGCATTCAAGTAACTTACATGACTTGTTACACTATCGTGTTAAAAAATAGTTCACAGAAACAGGAATTTAGCCCTTTGTTTGCTGACGAACAATAGAGGAAGGTACGAAGGAAAGCACCAGTACGGCGGCAACAAGGCTGATAAGCGCGAGAGCGGCCAGCATTGTGAGCTTAGGATAAGGACGACGGATTCTCGTACGGCCGGAAATATCAGGGACATCTATGGTTTTAAATAGAATACGAAGAATTGACATACGACGTGAAATGTCACGACTATATGGATAGAAATATATTGGGTTGAGCACAAGAAGCATTACACATACAGTCAGTGATACCTTGTGTGGAGAAATCTGTGCGGGGTCGTCCATGCTAGTAACGTCAAGCAGTCACGATATTTCAGCACCCTCAGAGCATGAGGTTAGTCTCCATAATATTTTTAGTCACCTTGGATGATACAGTATGAATAGCGGCTTAACATCCTACTAAGATGTTAGGTCATTCTGAACCAGGATGTTTTCCGGCATACGGATTTCTAATACCCCTACAGACCTTCTTCAATTCTTGGACGTATTTATTGTAGTCATTGAAGAGTTTCTGATTTCTCTTGGTAGCGGCCCTGGAAGGGTTTTTTTTTTGGCAATTTGTCTAGGATAAGTATGAACCATTCTAAAATCATTCCTTTAAGTCGGAAGGCAGCGAATTGGACTTTTTTTGCCGCATATATTCCGCCATGCACGGCGAGAAATGTCATTATTTTATCATCATGCTGTTACACAGGGTCTTTTTGGCATGCCCAGCTATATCCCAAGATGTCAATCCCTCCGCCGCAATTTCGATGCAGCTGTGGACCAAAAACGCTTCAGCCGCAGCAACATATAGGCTGGACAGAACGTAATGACTTCATCCCAGCTTACTCTCTCATTTGCTTGCTCAATCGCGTCATTTCTTTGCTTCATTGCCCAGTCCCTACCATTACGATATGCTGCGGCTCCTTGCCGAAAGGTATCGACATCGTTGCTTAGAGCTTTTGCTCTAAGCTTTGTCATGACAAAGCCTGTTTGCCCACCAGGCATTGGGGATGGAATTGCATGGCAGGCGAAGATTTTTTATTGTCCATCCACATACGTGCAACCGAGAGTATGAGCTTCATTATCGTATAAAGAATAAAAAGGGTTACGCGATCGAAGAGCCTGTTGGCCTCTTTCTCCAAGGGCCATATCGTAAAATAGCTGTCATTGAGCTACAGCTGCAGACCCGTCCTTCCCCTTTATTTCCACGAAAAAATTGGGCGCAACAGGGAGGTCATTCTGAGTCGAGGGGACAACACAGCCCTGCAGTGCCTTGCGAATTTGCGGGTGGAGCTGTTCTGGACGCGCACCATAATATATATCCGGGCTGCCTGGCACAAGTGTACCGTCCGTTAGATAGTCAAGATTCGCGAATGGAATCTCGCCGGAGACGCACTTTTTATCTCTAACATTTCCTTCAATAATAGGGACGACGCTTGTCGTAATGTCTACCTCCTTCGTTGCTTGCGCTTCTGCTCGTTCGAACTTGCGGAAGTCATGGCTTGAGAAATGGGACGGAGACAGCGATGCTCTGGGTTGGGCCAGAGCTCGAAGTATATCGTCCTAATTCTCAGGCTCTG
Organism: Trichoderma afroharzianum; assembly: GCA_037893235.1. Taxonomy (NCBI): domain Eukaryota; kingdom Fungi; phylum Ascomycota; class Sordariomycetes; order Hypocreales; family Hypocreaceae; genus Trichoderma; species Trichoderma afroharzianum. The sequence continues at coordinate 9,729 of JBBLXW010000062.1, read as the reverse complement.
ACGGCAGTCGACCGTCTGGGAACTCATAAGCATGAGGTAATATGCCGTGATCGATCAGGTGTTGCTGGAAGCCCCGATCGTATGGCCTTGTACTTCTATTGCCTACTGTTTTCAGGGGCAAATTGCTCTTCGGAAGTGATTGAAAGTCACTCTGCTTCGTTGGCCTATGGCTCTTTCTTTCAGCGCCGAAAGAGCGGAGAAAGTGATGTAGTCTAGCAATATGCAAGATGACAATCCGAGTAGTCCATCGCTAATCAGAATCAGACACTCGATCGCTTCGGTCGAAGACTAAACCTACCGGAAACATCATTCTCGCCATACTTACTTAAAATTGTTGTGGTTCAACAGCTCAAGTTCGCAATATGTACCGGTACTTGTATCATGCTATATCTTCATAACCCACTTCACTCATCAAATGGGTTAGATAGCGTATGGAACAACTCTAAATTAAGTTTAAAGTTTAAAAACAGGAAAGAATTATATAAAACTCTCACTAATGCTAGAGAGTGGAATGAAATTTGTCTCATTCTAAATGATATTCCGAAGAATGACATCCGTAGCCTTGCAACTGTCTTAAATGACTGCCCCCAATGGGCGCGGGTAATCGCGTTAAAGCAACTAAAATCTACGCAAGCTGATTATTACCAAAAGTGTATGAGCGTTATATCCGAGTACCAGATAAACAAAGCCTTTTTCGACCCAGAAAATACATTTCCTTACGTTGCGACTAATCAGTTTTTCAAATGCTTTAAAGAAGGCGATACTTTGGCTTGGACGCAATCGCAAATAAAGTCTCAAGACTATTCAATCTATCACATTCACGCAGAATCCAATAACACGTCGAAGTTGGAAAATGTTGCAGCGTACTCCTTGAGGATCTTTATTGTTCTTGAATGCATAGCAGAACAATTACTACCCTCGGATATTATCAATCTGTTGGTGGCAATTGGGCACGTCCCTACAAATAGATGGAGGCGTAAATATATAAATCTATTCAGGCAATTACCGGAACATTGTGAATGGATTAAGCAGATGAAGGGAAAAGAATACGATATAATGCTAGTAGGAAGCGACGTTAGAAAACTTGGACTGCATATATCAAATTCTTTTAAGTATCCACTTGATACTATAATAGTTTGGCTTGCTGTGACGTCCCGACCCAATACTCAAATAGTATAGGGTAAGTTCCCAAGGTAATAAGCCAAGGTTAATTGGTTTATGTTGGCAGAGAGGACAGGAAGTAGCTTTGAGCAGATGTAATCACGAAGCGAGTAAGATGTAATAAAGATTCAGTCTGTATTCAATCTTGATGCTTTGTTAACGACTGTCTATCTAAGTTATCTAAAGAGCGTAGAGAATCGAATCTTATATATCCAGTCGTTCCATAGGGAGCGCTGTAACCCATCGCTCCTTGAAGTATCAGGAGCGTTCGTGTAAGTCGCTCCAATCGTGGGAGCGCCGATTCTCGTCGCTCCTTCTTGCGATTGGTTGTTCGGTCAATAGTTGTTCCAGGTACCTTTCCTTTGTACCTTTTGTTGGTTCGGATCGTAACACTTGCGGTTGTGCCAGCTGCTCAATACTGGCGTAATTATAACGACCGAGGTTTAGAAAAATCCTGGAGGCTTTATTCTGATGGAAATATCTATCAAGATGAACTAATGAATGATGATGAGATGGGTGATATTGTTAGAAAGAGAAAGACTATATCACTGGCATGAATTTTATCGACCTCGCAAAGATTTTGAGCCACAAAACAACATGTTTGCTACACCAACAAGAACAGTAAACAAGAGACATTTTAAATATATAGCGCCGGATTCAAACTGGGCTTACACTCATGATACAGAAAGATATCCAATCAAAGTACTATTCTACGTAGGAACAAAATATAGACCAGCGAGCGGTACACAGCTTGCCGTGGCCCGTTTACACCGGGAAATAGTACAGTCTGGGAGACCCAGATCATTCCATCCACCTTTAATAAGAAGCTGGAGAGGAATAGAAGCGCCATTGTTATACTATTATAAACTAACTGATATGGAGCTAAGATTGTGTCCGCAGACACAAGGGTTATTAGAGGCTTCAGGCAATAATGTCATATTAAATGTCAAGTTAATTTCTGGGCAATTTGTATCATTCTCTATTCCATTAAACACAATAAATTTAACATAAACGCCTTATTTTCTATATGTTTATTACTAAGGGGATTATTGAATATCTAGAGGCTATTGAGGTTTATAGTTCAACAAGGGTGGAAGAGTTTATATCTCATTTTGCCTCTAGTTGATAATATTTTTGTTATTAATTTTCATTCCATATGACTATTCTAAGTAATTTTTCTTTAGGGAAATTTCGAAAATTAGAATTTCATGAATAAACAAGCTATTGCAACTAAGATATCCAGAGTAGAGCCAATTAAACCACAATATATCTCTCTGCGGTGTAGCGTACCAGGTTGTCCAAGTTTAGCCGCAATACCAAAGATTGTCAATGCATAACCAATAAATGTAATTATGAATACAGCTGATATTATACTTAGCGCACCGGACATGAAGCGGATCATCGGGACCTTGTTGACCAAAATATATGTAAGTACTGAAAGTAAATGGAATGCAAGTCCAAGAATAAGAATCACTTCAAGCGGTGGTGTTTTAGTCAAGTAGATGTTCAATGCTTTCAGTGGCGGTAAAACATTAGTTATTTGTTCAAAGGCACTAATTGACTTGATCGGTAGATCTTGACATTCTGTGTGTGGATCGTATATAATACACGCAGATTTTGTGCCAATTGAGTAGCCTTTCGGAAAGCTCTTAATGCCTTGTATTATGTGTGTCTCAACGGAATCTATTGCAATTTTAACTTGAGATGGCACAATATTGCCAATATTTATTGCTTTGCTGCCGATCTGTGAAATAGCATTGGGCAGACCCTGTGGGATAGATTCGGGGATACTTTGAGGAATAGAACCTGGCAAACCTCAATGAAACAAATCGCCATTAAACTGCGTAATTGTTAATTCATGCCGTTAGGTGTGAAGAGAGAATATAATGTACCAAATACTTCACTAATCCTTCAGTTGTGTGTTTATTATTGGAGAGTATTTTACAAGCAAAATATAATATTAATATAGTAGGTATTAGATGTAAAAAAAGGCAAATCAGATATTTACGCGAAGTCTTCATAGCGAAGATTGAAAAAGAAGTAAAAGAGAAAGACCCTAAAAGCTATAGTATAATAAATACAATACATACAGTATATATTAAGTATATATATAAAAATATAGTGGGATATAAAAGACTAATAATGGATTTAGATCAAATAGTGGACTTTAGGATAACCTTATACTGTATACTCTTTGCATATAAATATAATAGCCATAGTATAGTACTATATGCTAAAATTAATAATTACCTAAGTATATACTATATAAGACTATATAACTGAGGTAACATAAAACACAATATGCTTCCAAGATGTAACAAAACAGAGGAAAATAATATACCAGAGCAAACACTGGAACAAGAAATCATTAGCAGTAAAAGTAAATTATCAAGGTACGAAGAAATGGTTCTTGAAATTGATAATAATATAAAACCATACTACTTTATCCTATCGGGATTTTGCTCCTGGTTACTTTTAGCTGGATTTCTCGTCTCTCCATCTACATACGCCTCAGTGCAGCAGTCGGATGCACTGGACGGCTCGGGGCAAGTTGCCAAATCTATCATCAACGTGGTTCGGAATGTCCCTCTTATCTATATTGCTTCTTTTGCTTGCTTGAGTGCTACAATTGGCATGGCGTGGCTCTGGTATAGATTTCGTTCCAATCATGTCTGGATCAGTCGCTATTTAGTCGTGTAAGTCGAATCTACTCAGTTTGTACTCTTATACTCAGTTTCATAGTTTAATTTTTCTAAATCCTACGTTGTCGCACTCAGCAGTCGGATTGGGATCAGCAATTCTAAATATTTATAGTAACCAGAATGGTCAATGGTCTATAACTGCAATAATTACGGTAAGTATAGTTGGATTATGGTTTATGATATCCAGCGGGCTTTATATAGTATATGAGTTTATTACGCTACCATATTTGAAAGAGTTAAAAGGTGTAAGGACATTTTAAAAAACTAATTCCTATTTGGGACAACCTACATTTTCTAAATTAGGCAAGTAGGAGTTAAGCTCATGGCCAAATTACTGGGTATTATAGAATAATTAACCCCTTCCTAACTCGGAAATTGTTTGCATCTTGCTTTAAACCTGAACTTGACCGCAGAAAAGAAATAAAATAGTTTTTATTTTCACTATACTTATAGTATACTAAGAAATTGGAAAAGTAATGTAATATTGTAAAAGTTTTATATTATAGACATTACTAATTTATATACTTTTCTTATGCTACGCCGCTGCATCCACCCTGCCAGGATAACAACCATGCATGCCCTCAAAGTTCTCCAGACTGCGCCGCTGCACCCAGCCCTGCCAACGACCATGCCCCCAGAATCCTCCAGACTACGCCGCTGCACCTAGCCCTGCCGGGATAACGACCATGTCTTTGGAAATGTGCCTGGCTTCCAGTTCCTGGCTTCTCCAGACAATGCCCTCAGCTGCACAGCTTCCAGTCGCCAGCCTTAGCATAACTTCATAAAGAACGCGGATTGCCTGAGCGATCCAACTCCAAAAATGTAAAACCTCCCATTCTCTTTGAAGATCTAGTTGTCGTAGATGCCGGAGGAAGTGGTGTGTTGAGAGATAACTTCTTTCTTTTCCGACTGCTGCACATGTGGCTGTTTTTACTCCTAAGTCTCGAATTCTTTACAGCGACTTGTTTGTCTATAAGTGGCTGTATAGATGAAGAGGTTGGTGATGTTTTCTGGCGTTTTTGTCTATGATCGTGATTATTGCAATCGTGATATCTAGATCTCTTCTTGACGGCGCCTTTCCCTGCAGCCAACTGAGAAGAAGAGTTGATAGACGCCGGTTCAAGTATAAAGGGACTCTCGAGCTTTCGACGCTTGTAGACACTATTATTATCCAGTGTCGAGTTTTGGCCAGTCGCACTTGTGTCAATCCTTTGTTCAATCGCTGCATAAGATGTTGAACTTGGCGTTAAACTCTTTCGCTCTCGATGATAGTCGGAATCGGCGACATCATCGAGTTGATCCCGCTTTCTGGATTATTCAGATATTAGTATTGTTAGCGGGAAACTGTGCGTAGAAGAGAGTACTAACCTCTTTCCATGCTTCCTCTGGGTCTTCTTTTCTGAGACAAGCGAGTCGATTGTTGGATTAATAGAACCAACGGTAGTGCCAACAGACAAATTAGTAGCACATCGGGTATAAGTAAAAGTACCAATATAGTACGTTGCATTCGCCGAATCCTCCTTTCTCATCTGACGCTCCATAGGAGTCTCATTATAGAAATCATCTTTAAGCCACTGGGTTTCGGTACCCGGGTCATCATGACCACAGGGATCGAGAGAACCATACAGCTCCTCGTCGTTAGGGGCATATAACTCTTGATCAACAGGGCTCTCCGTGTCGCCGTCTAAATGCATATCTCCTGCCATGTCCGCTTCCCAGCCAAAAGCGTTGCCATTCAAAAGTAGTAGAAAATCCAGAAGGCAGCCAGTTAAACATACCTGAGACACTATCTCTCGTGCATATTTCGTCTGATTTGCAGCTTTAGACATAAACGACAGTAGCTTTTCCTTTTGTTTTTTATTTCTCTCTTCGAATATTCGCTCAAACTCTGCTTTGCGGCCTGTAGCACGCTTAGCTATTAAATTCTTTATCTTGTTAACTGTAGGCAAAATGTCCTGGTTGGATTTCGAGTTCTGGACGGCCTTAAGGTCTTGTACGATGATGCTGACTTTTGAGGCATCGGTATCTAATATCGGGATTTGCGTTATGTTTGAAGCACTGGGCTGCAAGTAAATGTGATTAAAGGTGTAATACTAATACGAAGGAGGGAAAAATTGAGAATTGCGAAGGCGGGAGGGAATTGCGAAGGTGAGAGAAATTGCGAATTGCGAAGGCGGGAGGGAATTGCGAAGGTGGGAGGCAATTGCGAAGGTAAGAGAAATTGCGAAGGAGGGAGATTTGGGCAGAACAGCAGCGTTGCCCTATAAATGTCTTAGCTAGGCTCCAACCCAAATAGGACTAAGCGTAAGAAAGATAACGGTTACGGTTTAGCTATCTGCACTAAAAGTTATATGAGCCAATCTTCGTTATGATTTCCTCCTAAGAGTGATATCTCTCCTTGCACTTAAGCCCTGGCGCTTCCACCGCCAGTAAGAAAGCAGATGGAAATGGGGATGATTTTGGATGGCTCTTTTGGTTTCAAAGGTAAGGCACACAGACGTCTTTGGCGTGGGCAAGTGGGCGCCCCCGCGCGTATAAGTTGAGCTACAGCAGTGCAGCGCCACGCCGAAGGCCCTCCATATGATCGGACACAGCAAGTGTGGTGATGGATTACTGTAAGGCAGGATCGCGGGGGTTATACTCTACTGTAAGGTAGCAATGTTAAAGACGGGAGATGTGCTATATACTTGTAAGTCTCGTTATACTCTGTAATGTTAGGCATATTATATGAGAATCCTGAGCTTATACCTGAAATGAAAATCTGTTCTTATACATAAGTGCTTACAATGACGAGTATGGTAATATCTACCTAAACAGCTGCCGTTTTCTCTTCAGCCCTAATCATCTGGATGGTAAAATGCCTCAAAGTGGCGTCCTCGTATACAATATAGAGGCCCCTGTCAATCGTGTGACGTCGATTGTATATTTTGCACAGAGCGTTAGCCACAAAAGCTAACTGATCATTTGTATACGTCCGTCTCGGGATAGCAAGTCGTAAAAACTCCACAGCTGGCCGGTTGCGTCCAGTGATCGGATCTCTCCCATTCATCAGCATACCCATTTCGACTCCTCTGATATCAGCTTCTAAATAAAGCTCCACAGCCAACGTTTGAGCGACGTACTCTTCTTGTGGAACATGTGGTAAAAAGGCAGCTGCGTCAATAACAATAGCATGACCACCAATCGGCTGCTGGACAGGGATATTTGCATCAATCAACATTTTGCCAAACCGATAAACCTGACTCATGCGGTCGTCCAAATAGCTCTGTTCCGTTACTTCATGCAATCCAACTGCAAATGCTTCCATATCTCTTCCAGCTAGCCCTCCATAGGTCTGAAAACCCTCGAAGAGGATGACATACTTGCGAACTTTATCAAACAATTCTCTGTTATTAGTGGCAAATAATCCTCCGACATTTACCAAGCCATCCTTTTTGCCGCTCATTATCATACCATCAGCGTTATGATACATCTCATGGACGATTTCTGATATTGCTCGGCTGCGATATCCGGCTTCTCTGTGCTGAATGAACCAAGCGTTTTCTGCAAAGCGTGCTGAGTCAATGATAATAGGCACATTATATCGTTTAGCAACCTCTCTTAGCTGACGTAAATTGTGCATAGATACCGGCTGACCACCACTTTTATTGCATGTGATAGTCACAATAATCATTGGGACGTTGCCTATCTGAGACTGAAGTACTTGTTCAAGTTGAAGTAGGTTGACGTTTCCTTTAAAGGGATGCTGATATTGAACCTGGAACGCTCCTTCTATAGGGCAGTCTATTGCAGTGGCTCGGCAGCTTTCGATGTGAGCTCGTGTGGTATCAAAGTGAGTGTTGCCAGGTACAACGTTCTGTTCATTAAGTAATGCTTGAGCTAATGCATGCTCCGCAGCCCTTCCTTGATGGACAGGAATCATATAGCTAAAGCCAAATAATTCCTGCACCTTTTTCTTAAGCCGGTGAAAAGATGTAGAACCAGCGTATGCTTCATCGCCTGTCATTAAAGCAGCCCATTGGTAGTCACTCATCGCGCCAGTGCCACTATCCGTAAGGAGATCAATATATACCTGATCGCTGTGGAGATTGAACAGATTGTAATCCGCCTGTTGAATCCATTTCCCCCTCTCCTCTCTGGTGCTGGGGCGGAGACGCTCAATCATCTTCGCTTTATATCCCTCGGGCTGACTGTAGTTCAGTGGCATCTTAGGCTAGAATTGGCCTTGCAGTGTTGCGCAAATTCGAGAAGAACAGTATAATATAACATGTATGTAGTAAAGCAATTGAAATATAGATCAACTGGAGTTCTTCTATCCTCTATATACCACTGCTAAACCCTGGCCTTTCTTTATGCTAACAGGATCCTGTATACAAGCCCATTTGTCCACATATGGACTTTGGGGTTAAAAGCAAGAGTTCCACAAGTCAAGTTTAAATTCAATCAAGTACTTAAGTATTTGCGTACTGTATGTACTGTACTGTATCTACTGCAATTGTATGAGCACTCCGTAAGTCCCTTGGATGTTCTATTTATAGAAGCCAAGTCGGTGCTAATAAGGCTACATTTGAACATTGATTAGACAGATCACCTAGGATCAGGTGTGTTCTGTTTTTATTCAGCTCTGTAGCTGCCAACCTTTGCGTAAGATCCCTCTTGCTTATGATTTTCCGTCGAAGACTGAATGTTCATGTATCCACCACTGGTTCGGGATAAAATCATTCGGAGGAAGCCTCTTCTGGGTGATGACCGCAGCTACTGCGCAGTTAATAGAGTAAAACGCCAATTCATCTTTAATTGACAAAGATGGCTACTTTACCGATGAAAATACGGATGATCATATGCCGAAAGCTCACAGTAGGAGCCCACCTCGTCAGCTTTTAGGGCTAATGGCCCCTCTGTTCAATTCTAATCAGTTGGTCGACTTGAATACTCAACTCTTTCCAACCGCATTGAATATGCGTTCTATCCTTGGCGAAGGCCATTTTGATGGCATCCCTGAGCAATTGAGAATCGTTCATCATACAGGAGAGAATACAGAGTTGCGGACACTGAAGGAGGGGAAATGGCTTACTTGTGCTATAATCCTCTACCAGGCACATGAATGTCTTCAAAAATATAAAGAGAATGGCCATACATTGAAGTTTGAAGATGATGACCAAACCTACGTCTTCAATCTAGAACATCTTAATGCATTGATATGGAATTGTCTACGTGAAGGAGAAGAAACAGAGATGATAAGTAGACCTATAAGTGATACCTTCTTGAGAAATGTCTTCGAACAGTGGAGGACAGGGCAAAGGCTTTCATCACTGATAACAAGGACATAAGTCTAAAAGGTGCTTTTAGATTTGTTAGGTTAAAGTTTTAATTAGCGAAGAGCTTAATAAATCCGCGTTGCATTTACATATCGGTATCTCATAGATCCTAGAATTCTCTATCTTGATGATCTATAGTGCCAAAACTGGCATTAATGTTTTGTTGTTGAATTAACGAATCCGTCGTGAAAGGGGAACCACTAATGTGGCAGATAGATAGTGGGCTTCCTTCCACAAGAGAGATTTCTATCTGATGCTGTCGATTCGGTAGGTAAAATGCTATCTCTTGTCGAAAGTTGCCGTCAGGTCCAATCCCCCCTTGTCCTTGGAAAGATCCAGACTGGCTTTGCCCCTGGTACCTAAAGGAAGCAGAACTACGCCGCAGCTGGTCCATAAAAGTATCGAATTCGACAGTTCTGGCCCGTAACCGACAAAAAATATAACCCACGCACTCATACACACCACCTACAAAGCGGGGAGGGCGAGATATATCCAGCTCAAAAAGAAATAACTCAGCTCGGTGGCACCTTCCAAGTTGCTCCATAGCA
>JBBLXW010000061.1:0-75519 GCA_037893235.1 Trichoderma afroharzianum | reverse complement strand
TTTTATAATATTTATAATATTTTTTTAATATATTTTTTATATTTTTTTAAATTTTTAAAATAAATAAAAATATTATTAAAGTATATAATAATAAAATAATTTATATAGTTTTATAATATATAATTAATTATTTTTTAAAAAAATACTAAAGTATTTATAAATTTAAAAAGTATTATTTAATATTTATAAAGTTTATATTTAATATAAAAAATAGTTTTTTATTTATTACTTTTTTTAATTTAAATAAAGTTATATACTTTTTTAAAGTTTAATAAAATAAAAATATTTACTTTTATAAATTAGTTTTTAATTTTAAAAATTAATAATAATAATATAATATTTTTTTTAATTATTATATTTAATTATTAATAATTTATAATAAGTTAAAGTTTATTATTTTTTTTAAATATAAATATAACTAAGTATTTTACTAAGGATTTAAAAAATTTAATATAATTTTTTTTTAGTTAATCCTTAATTTATTTATTAAATATTTTAAGCTTAGTAATACTAAGGTTATAAATTTTATTAAATATTAGTATTTTATTATTTATAAATTTAATTTTATAATTTTATTAATTATAATAAACTGAGTTCCTATAGTATTAATATAAAAGGGATTTCCAAGGGATAAACCTTATACTAAGTTTATATTAGTAAATAAATTAAGCTAAACTATAGGTAATTAATAAAAATAAAAGGGGTTTATTTATATAATTAATAAATAATATTTTTTAAAGTATAATTAAGTATTATTTTATATTTATAATTAATTATTTAAACTATTTTAAATAAGTATTATAAAATAAATATATAATATAAAGCTTACTTAAGTTTACTTATTTTAAAGTAAGCTAATTTCCTATTTAAGAAATAATTTACCTTAGCTTATTTATAATTATATAAGCTATTTTATAATTAATTCCTTAGCTTATTATAGTTCTATAGTACCTACCCTATAGGCTTATTATTATAATTATAAATATATTAATTTATAATATAATATTCCCCTTTTATTAGTTTTATTTTTAAGGCCTAAGCTACTACTTATATAAATATTATAACCCTTTTATTACTTTAAGTAAGTATTTTTCTTTTTTAAATTATTATTATATTTAATTATATAAAGAAATTTAAATTTAAATTTATAAAAAAATATTATTTTTATATAGCTTTTATTTATTTTTTTAGTTTTAAAGTATTATTTTATTTTTATTACTTAAGTAAATAACTTTATTTAATTATTAAAGGTAGTAACTTATATATTTATTATTACTATTTAAGTTATTTATATAATAGCTTTTTTATTTTTATATTTTTTTATAAAAGTAATATTTTTTTATTAAGTTATTATACTAATATTATTTTAGTTAATTATATTATAAAAAAGCTTAAGTAGCTAAAGTATTAAAAGGAGCTTATAAAGGAAATATTAATTACTTAATAAAAATATTATAAAGAACTTTTTACTTAGTAAAAGGTAAAGTATAATAAAACTTTAGTTTATTTTATAAAGCTATAAAAACTATATTATTTACTTTATATTTATAATATAAAAATAGTAAATTATAAATTAAGTATTAAGGAAATAAAAAAAGTAAATTAATAAAAAAAAAAAAAAGTAAACTAAGCTAGCTTATATATAATATAAGGAAATATAACTTCTTTATAATATATAGTTTATAAGTAAAGTTAAATAACTTTTTTTAAATATTAATTTAGTATTTATAAATTTAAATTTTTTTATCTTAAAGGGAGGTATTTTTTTATTATTTTTTTAAATTTTATAAAGTATTTTAATTTTATTTATATTTATTTTTATTATATTTATAAATATTTATAAAGTTTATTTTAAAAAGTTTTTAAAGTAATATTAATATTTTTAAAATTATTTTTTAATTTTTAATTATTTATATTTTTATTATATTTTTTTTATTTTACTAAATATTAAAGTTTATTAATTACTTTATTTATTTTTAATAATATTATTTTATTAACTTTATATTTAAGTTCTTTATCTTTAATAATAATTTTATTTATAATAAATTTTTTAATATTTTTATTTATTAATATTTTTTTTAATAGTAAAATATAAAAAATTAAGTATATTAATTTCTTTTATTTATTTAATTACTTTAAAAAATTTAGTTTATAATTAACTTTATTAATTTTTTTTAAAATTTTATAAAGTTTAATTTTTTTATAATTTAATTTATTACTTAACTTATTTATTTTAATATTAGTTTATTTTTCTCCTTAAGTATATTAAAGTAAGTAAATTATATTTTTTTTTTAAAAAGTTAGTTTTTTAAATTTTTTTTTATTTATATACTTTTTTATATATTTTTATATAAGTTTAAGTTATATATATAGTTCTTAATATAGTTTTTTAAGTTTATTTACTTTAAATATAATTTTTTATATATTTTTTTTTATAGTATTTAATATATTTATAAATAGTATTTTTTATTAATATAAAATAATAAAAGTTTTATTAATTTTAAAACTAAATTATTATAGGAGAATTTTATATTAAGTAAATATTTAATTTAATTATTTTAATTAAAGTTAATATAATTTTATAAATATATTTTAATAATTTAATTAATATATTTTATTTATTTATTTATTTAAAAATAATAAGTAGTATTAGCTTTATAATTTATATTTATTTTTACTATAGTACTTTATTAATATTTAAATATAAATATTAATTTTTTATTAAAAATAATTTCTATAGGTAATTTATATTTTAAAGTTATATACTTTTATATTATATAACTTAGTTTTTTTACTATATTTTTTTTTTATATAAAATAAAAATACTTTATTTTATTAATTTATTAATAATAATAAAGATATTATTATATATTATATTTATTATAAGCTTTTTTAATAATAGTAGTTTAATAATATAGTTAAATAAAATAAAGCTTTAAAAATATTTTAATATTAATAATAATTATAATTTACTATAAGGTTTTTATTAATTAAATTTTATTTTTATATATAAAATATATAATTAAATAATTTCTTTAATAACTTTCTTTATATTTATAAAAGTATAATATTATTATACTTATTATAGTATTTTAGTAACTCCTTTATATTTATATAGTAAATATTTATAAATTATTTTTATTATTTTTTTCTATAATAAATTTAATATTTAAATTTTTTTATTTTAGTATAAAATTTTTTTTATAAAGGTTATATTTTTAGGAAATTAATTTATTATTTATTTATTAACTTTATTTTTAATTTAATTAAAAATAAAATTTTTATTTTTAATAATAAAGAAAATATTAATAATTATTAATTTATAATATTTTTTTATTATTTTTTAAAATATTAATAATATAAATTTTAATATTAATTTAAAATAGTTTTTTTTATAGTTAAAAATATTTATATAATTATTTTTTAATTTTTTATAAAATATGATTTTAAAATTATATTTAGTTATAAACCTAAAATACTTTTTTTATTATATAAAAATATTTATTTTTTTATAATAAAATTTATAAAATTTTTATAATTTAAGTATATAATAATTTTATACTTATTACTTAGTAAATATAATTTTTATTTTTTAAATATTTTAAATATAGTTATAAATTTTTAATTATATATAAAATATTATAATTTTAAACTATAGAGTTTTTTTAAAAAAAAAGTTATAAAGTATAATATTTTTTTATTATTTTATTAACTAAGAACTTTTTTAATTATATAGTTTAAGGTATTTATTTTAATAATAATAAGCTTTTTAAAGTTATATATTTATAATACTAATATATTAGTAATAGTATTTTTAAGTATTTTAAAAACTTTTAAGGTTTTTCCTATATAATTAATTAATTAATTTTTTTTTTTATTATTTAAATTTTTTTTTATAAAGTTTATAAATAATATAGTAATTTTACTATAGTTTTAAATAAATTATTAATAATAATTAATTAATCCTAAGAAGCTTTATATTTCTTTAATTATTTTAAAAACCTTTTATTTTTTAATAATTATTATTTTTATAAAGTTTATTTTAATTTATTTTAGTAAAATAATATATTTTAAAAAATTAACTTTTTATATATAAAATTAATATTTCTTTAGTTTTATTAATAAATTTATTATTTATAATATTTTTAAAACTTAATATATATATTATTTATATTTTTCTAAAGTATTAAAGTAAATTAATATATTATTTAAGTATATAATAATAAACTTATTAATATATTCCTTAAGAATTTTATTAATTATTTTTTAAAATATAATTAATATATTAGTAAATTTAAAGAATATAATTAAATATTTAAATAATTTATATTATATTTTAAGTATTATTTTTTATTTATTTTTTTTTTAATTTAAATAAAGTTATAAGCCTTTTTTAAATTAAAAATTATAAACTATTTTATAATTATTAATTTATTTTTAATTTTAAAAATTAATAATAGTAATATTTAATCTTTAATAATAATTTTATTAAGTTATTAATAATTAATAATTAATAATAACTTCTTATTTTTCTTTAATATAAATATTATAAAGTATTTTACTAATAAATTAAAAACTTAAATATATTTTTTTTTAATTATTTATTTAATTATTTCTTTAAGGTTTTAAATTCCTTTTTATTAGAGTTATAAATTTTATAAATTTTAGATTATTTTTTATTTATTAACTTAATAAAGTAATTTTATTATAAATATAATAGTAATTTAGTATTTAATATTATTTTATATAATTTCTTAAATTTCTTATATTAATAAAATATTTTAGTAAAAGTATTTTTAAATTTTTTTAATTTTTTTTTTTTTTATATTTTACTTAATATATTATTAAGTATTACTAATTTATCTTTAAATTATATTATAATTTTATTAATATAAATATATTTAGCTTTTTTATATTATTTATTATATTATAATAATATTAATAATTTATTTTTTTTAAATTTAATTATTTTTATTTTCTTTATAATTAATATAAAAGATTTTAGTTTTTTTAATAATATAACTTTACTTTTTTATTTTTTTTAATATAATTAATATTTAAATATATTTTTAATATTTTAGTAAACTTTATTAATTTTTTATTAAATAATAAAGTTATTATTAAATAATTATAAGTATTTTAAAAAGATATTATTTTTTAATATATTTAAAATATTAAAATTAATATTATAAATATTTTTATTAATAATTAATAAAAAATAATTAATTTTATATTTAATAAATTCTTTTTTTATTTCTTCCCCTATAATATTAATAATTTATAATACTTATTTTTTTTTTATATAAAAATCTTTAGTTTTTTAATTAATTATAATAATATTAAATTATAGTTTAATTTATTATTAATATATATAGTAATAGCTTTATTTTTAAATAATATATTTACTTTTAATTTTTTTATTTTAATTATTTTAATTATATTAATTTATACTTTTTTCTAATTAAAGTTATAAGTTTTTTTTATAAAAATATTAAAGTCTTTAATTATTTATTATTATATTTACTATTATTATAGTTTTTAATATTATTAATATTTATTAATATTAATTTTATTAAAGTAATATTTATAAAAGTATATAATATTTTTTTTATAAATATAACCTTTATTATAAATTTTAAAATTAAATTTATTATAATATAATTAATAATAAAGTTATTAATAATCCTTTTTTATTTATTAATATTATTTATAATTTTTATTATAATATTATAAAAAGTTAAGCTTAAGGTATTTTTTCCTTTAGTTATATTATTCTTTAACTTTATAATTAAAGTAATTATAATATTATTAATTAATATAATTTTTAAAGTTAGATTTTATATAATTATTATTATATAAATTATTTTATTAAATTTAAAAGTATTAATTATATAGCTTAGTTTTTTAATATTTAGTATATAATAGTTTATTATATTATTTTATATTTTATTATTTATATTTTTTTATAAATAAAGTATTATATATAAATTATATTTTTTCTTATTTAAGGAACTAATTTTTAGTTATAATAAAGTAATAAAGGTTAATATTAGTATATTTCACTAATTTATTATTATTAAGTATTTATTACTAAGTAATTTTATATTACTTAAGTATTTATTAAAACTTTATTAGTTTTTATTTTTATATTTTTTTTAATTTATTATTTAAAGGTTTTTATTTACAGAGGTAATTTAATTCCTAAGGGTTTTATAATTTATAATTTTTATATAGTTTTAAAATATTTAAGTTAATATATCCTTAATTTTATTTAGTTTTTTTTTTATTTATAAATAAATATATTTTTTTTTTTTTTTTTTTTTTATAAATAAAATATTAAAGGCTTTATTTTATATTTTTTTATATTTATTTTAAATTATATTAACTTTTTTTAAAGTAATAATTATTATAAATATATTATTAATAACTTAGTTAATTATTTATTAATTAACTTTTTTAAAAGTTATAATATTAATAATAATTTATTTTAATTATTTTTTCTTAAGTATTTTAGGCTATTATTTTAATATTTTCTTTTTTTTTTTATATATAAAATATTAATTATTATAATAGTTAATTTAACTAAGTAAATTATAAAATATAATATTAATAATATTAATTTAAATTTTATTAAACTTTTTATTTTTATTAATAAATTTTTTAAAATTATTAAGTTTTTTATATTTACTTTAGTAATTTTTTTTTTTATAATTTATTTTATTATAATAATTATATTTATTTATAAATTTATAAATATTAATAATATTTAAGTTTATAAATTTTAATTTTTTATTATTTAAGGAGGTTAAATTATATTTTTTACTTTAATTAATATAATACTAAAAGTATTAATAAACTTTATTATTTTTTTTTTTTTAGTTTATTTTTCCCTTTATTACTTAAATTATTAATTATTAATATAATTAATTTTTTTAAAAAGTTTTTTAAATATAACTAAAAGGTTATTTTATAATAATTTATTTTTTATATTTAACTTTAGTTTTTAATAATATAATATTTTCTTAATTATATTTTTAAAATTAGTTTTAGTATAAATTTAAATAAATTTAGTAATATACTTAATATATATATTTTATTATTAAAGCTTAAGTAATATATTTTTAATTTTTTTTTTTATTAATTTATTTAAAAAGTATTTTAAGTTACTTTTTAAATTTATTATAGTTATTAAATAATATATTAGTAAATATTTTTTTATAGTTTTATTTTTTTTATTTAAAATTATAAAAGTATAACTTAAATTAATTTTTAAGTTTTTTAATAAGTTAGCTTTTTATTATATTAACTTATTATTTTTTTAAAATTATAATAGTTAAAAAATATTTAAAATATAATTTTATATTTATAAAAAACTTTTTAATTTTCCTTAAGTTTTTATTAAATAATATAAATATTAGTAATTTAATAATTTCCCTTAGTTTTTTTTTATAATAATTTTTTAAAGCTATAGGTAAAAGTCCTAAGGTATTAAGTTATTTATTAAGTATATTAATAATATTTTATTAATCCTTAATAATTTATTTTATATAAGTAACTAAGGTTTTAAAATTTAGGAAGTATTATTATACTTTAGCTTTATTAGCTAAAGGGACTTATAATATTTTAAAAATTATTATTATTTTTATTATTTTTTTAAATAAGTTTAAAATCTTAATATTATTATTATATATACTTTAAATTTTATTTTTATAATTTATTTTTTTATTTAAAATTTAAAATTTAATTATTTAATATTTTTATAATAATATTATTTATAATCTAAAGTAACTTTTAAATAAAAATTATAAATATATAATAAACTAAGTTTTTATAGTATTAATATAAAAAAAATTCCTAAAAAATAAACCTTATACTAAGTTTATATTAGTAAATAAACTAAGCTAAATTATAAATAATTAATAAAAATAAAAAAAGTTTATTTATATAATTAATAAATAATACTTTTTAAAATATAATTAAATATTATTTTATATTTATAATTAATTATTTAAACTATTTTAAATAAGTATTATAAAATAAATATATAATATAAAGCTTACTTAAGCTTATTTATTTTAAAGTAAATTAATTTTCTATTTAAAAAGTAATTTACTTTAGTTTATTTATAATTATATAAATTATTTTATAATTAGTCCCTTGGTTTATTATAGTTTTATAGTACCTACCCTATAGGCCTATTATTATAACTATAAATATATTAATTTATAATATTAGCTATATTTTAGTAATTTAGTATTTAGTTTTTTATTAAAGACTAATATATACTAAAGGTTTATTAATATATTTTTTAAATATTTTAGTATTTATTAATTTTAATAATATAATTCCTTAACCTTTTATATAATTAAGTTAAGAAATCTAAGTTATTTTTTTTTTAGTTTTTTAATATATTTAATTATTTTAGGAAGCTTCTAAGGTTTTTTAAATTATACCTTTTTTATAACTTTTTCCTTTTTTATATATTTTTATATTTCTTTATATAATATAAAGGTTATTAATTCTATTATTAAAGATATTATAATATTTTATTAATCCTCTTAATTTAATTATAATATATTTCTAAAATTAATTAATTTAGGGTAAGTTTATTATTTTACTTAACTTTTAATTTAGTTAATATTAGGGTTATATAACTTAAGTTAATTATATTTTAAAAATATATTATATTTTATAATATTTATAATATTAAATTTAAATATATTTTTAATTTTACTAAACTAAATTATAAAGTAATTAATTTTATAATTAATAATTTTATTATTATATATAAATTATTATTTTTTAATATTTATAAAAGTATATAATTTTTCTTTTTTATAGTTATTTAACTATAGGTAGTTTATTAATTAAGGTATAATATAGTTTATTATAGCTCTGGAATTTATATAAACTATAATTAGTTTATTATTTAATTATTTATTTATTAGAAATTTCTATAGTTTTTTTCCTTTTATTATAGTATTTAAATTATAGTAAATTATATTATTAATACTATTATAATAATTATTATTATATAAGTTAGTATTTATATTATTTAGGTCTAAAGTAATTTAGTTTAGTTTATAAGCTTAAATATTATAATATTTATATTAAGTATATTTAAACTTTAGGATATATTTATTAATAAACTTATAATATTTCTAAAGGTTATTTTAGTTAATTTTTTATACTTTAGTATTATAGTTATATTTACTAATATATTTTTTAAAGTTAAAACTTTATTATATTAGGTTTTTAATAATATATATAAGTATATAATATTAATATTAATATTTTATATAACTGTTTTTATTATAAAGTATAAATTTCTTTTATATATAATTAGTAGTTTTATAATTTTTATATTATTTAGTAAGTTTATATAAAGTATATTATTTATATAAAAGTAATTTATAATTAATAATATTAACTTTATTATATTAATTAGTAAATAAAATATTATTAATATAATATAGAATTGTTTTTAATACCTTAGGTATTAAGGTTTTTTTTAGAAATAGTATAATATTATAGGTATTAATTATATTTATTTTTAAAATCCTTTTTTATTATTTAAAAAGTTTTTTTAATATAAGGCTTATTAATAATATAGTATTTAAAAGACTTTTATAATTATTATTTATTAATATATTATATAAGTAGAGGCTATTATTAAATAGTTTATAAAATTTATAAAATTTATATAGTTTATTTATAAATAGTCCTTAGGTTTTATATTTTATAAAAAAATATATATTTAAAAAAATATTAATTTATTATTAATATTTTTTATTAATTTTATAAAAACTAAAATTGTAAATTTTTTTACTTTTATTATAAATAATTTTATTTTTACTTTTATTATTTTTTTTATTTAAGGGTTTTTATTTATAGAAATATTTAAGTCCCTAGGGTTTTTATAATTTATAATTTAAATATAGTTTACTAATATTAAAATTAATATATTTTATATTATAATTTTACTATATAATATTATATTTTTATTATATAAGTTTTTTTTATTTTTTTTTATTAAAATTTATAATAAGCTAAGCTCCTATAGTATTAGTATAAAAGGGATTCCTAAAGGATAAACCTTATACTAGGTTTATATTAGTAAATAAACTAAGCTAGACTATAGGTAATTAATAAAAATAAAAGGGGTTTATTTATATAATTAGTAAATAATACTTTTTAAAATATAATTAAGTATTATTTTATATTTATAACTAACTATTTAAATTATTTTAATAAGTAATATAAAGTAAACTTATATATTTAGTTATATTTCTAAAGTAATTATAAGTAATAGTTACTATTTATTACTTTTATATAAAAGCAATCCTTTATATATATTGCTTTTATATTAAATAACTATTAATTAGTTCTTAGTTTATTAATTATTCCAAAGGTATATACTTATTATATTAGTATAAAATATTAGCTTATAATATAATATTCCCTTCTTATTAATCTTATCCTTAAGACTAATTATAAAACCCCAGTATTTTTTATATTAGTATATTATTATATTTCTTAATATATAACTTCTTTTATATTACTTATTAATTTATTTTAAAACCTTACTTTATAATCCCCTTATATATATATACTAATATTATATTAGTTAAGTATTATATAAGACCTTAAGCTTATTTTAAGCCTTATTCTATTAAAGTAAAGTATAATTAAGTAAATGAAAATTATAGGAGCTTAGTTAATTAGACTTTTTTAATTAATTCTGTAAAAATGCCTTATTTACAGTATATTACTTTAGGGAAAGTAGATAAATATAAGTTTAGTAATCGTTTTATTTAGTATTAGTAGTATATTATTAATAAAAAAAATTATAACAGAGGTACTATTATAT
The DNA here is from genome assembly GCA_037893235.1 of Trichoderma afroharzianum. Taxonomy (NCBI): domain Eukaryota; kingdom Fungi; phylum Ascomycota; class Sordariomycetes; order Hypocreales; family Hypocreaceae; genus Trichoderma; species Trichoderma afroharzianum. Next base: position 64,649 of record JBBLXW010000061.1, on the reverse strand, counting down.
TCTTTTATAAATATTTTATTTCCTTTTTTTTATATTTTTATTATTAATAGTTTTAATAATTACTTATTTTTAAAAGGATTATAAAAAGTATTTTATATAAAAGTAAAAGGCTAAGGTAGCTTTTACTAAGGTACTTACTTATCTTTAATAGATTTATTATTTAAAGTAAAAAGTAAAAGAGAAAGGTAATAAAGTTTTTAATTATAGTATAAAGTTATTAAATATATAAAATAGTATTATATAATAGAAGTTTAGCGCTACTTTAAATACTTAGTCTATTAGTGTAGTTAATATCCTTAACCTAAGTTTCTTAGATAATTTTCTTTATTTTAAGGGTATATCTTTAGCTTTTAGTAAATCTTCTTTTAAAACTTATTTAAGGCTACCTAGGAATTTATAAAGTTTTTAGTAAATTCTTAACTATTTATATTTTTATTATATCCTTTTTACTTTACTAAATATTAAAGTTTATTAATTTTAGAATTTATTTTTAGTAATATTATTTTATTAATTTTATATTTAAGTTCTTTACCTTTAATAATAATTTTATTTATAATAAGTTTTTTTATATTTTTATTTATTAATACTTTTTTTAATAGTAAAATATAAAAAATTAAATATATTAGTTTTCCTTATTTATTTAGCTACTCCAGGAGGTCTAGTTTATAATTAACTTTACTATTTTTTTTTAAAATTTTATAAAGCCCAACTTTCTTATAATCTAGTTTATTACTTAGTTTATTTATTTTAATATTAACTTATTTTTCTCCTTAAATATATTAAAGTAGGTAAATTATATCTCCTTTTTAAAAAGTTAATCTTCTAAGCCTTTTTTTATTTATATATTTTTTTATATATTTTTATATAAGTTTAAGTTATATATATAGTTCCTAGTATAGTTCTTTAAGCTTATCTACCTTAAGTATAACTTTTTATATATTTTCTCTTTTTTATAATATTTTATATACTTATAGGTAGTATCCTTTATTAGTGTAAAATAGTAAAAGTTTAATTAATTTTAAAACTAAATTATTATAAAAAAATTCTATATTAGGTAAATACTTAACTTAGTTATTTTAGTTAAAGTTAATATAACTTTGTAAATATATTTTAATAATTTAGTTAGTATATTTTATTTATTTATTTATTTAAGGGTAGTAAATAATATTAGCCTTATAATTTATACTTATTTTTACTATAGTATTTTACTAATATTTAAATATAAACATTAATCTTCTATTAGAAATAATTTCTGTAAGTAATTTATATTTTAAGGCTATATACTTTTATATTATATAGCCTAATTCCTCTACTATACTTTCTTCTTTATATAAAATAAAAATACTTTATTTTATTAATTTATTAATAATAATAAAAATACTATTATATACTATATTTATTATAAGCTCCTTTAATAATAATAACTTAATAATATAATTAAATAAAATAAAGTTTTAAAAATACTTTAGTATTAGTAATAGTTATAGTTTACTATAAGGTTTTTATTAACTAGATTTTATTTTTATATATAAAATATATAATTAAATAATTTCTTTAATAATCTTTTTTATATTTATAAAAGTATAGTATTATTATATTTATTATAGTATTTTAGTAATTCTTTTATATTTATATAGTAAATATTTATAAACTATCTTAGTTACTTTTTTTTATAATAAGTCTAATACCTAAATTTTCTTATTTTAATATAAGATTCCTTTTAAAAAGGTTATATCTTTAGGAAATTAATTTAGTTTTTAATTACTAACTTTATTCTTAATTTTATTAAGGATAAGGTTTCTATTTTTAATAATAAAAAAAATATTAATAACTACTAATTTATAATACCCTTTTACTATTTTTTAAAATATTAATAAAGTAAATTTTAATATTAATTTAAAGTAGTTTTCTCTATAATTAAAAATATTTATATAGCTATTCTTTAATCTTTTATAAAGTATAATCTTAAAGTTATATTTAATTATAAACCTAAGATACTTTTCTTACTATATAAAAATATTTATTTTTTTTATAGTAAAATTTATAAAATTCTTATAATTAAAATATATAATAATTTTATACTTATTACTTAGTAAATATAATCTTTATTTTTTAAATACTTTAAAAATAACTATAAGTTCTTAGTTATATATAGAATATTATAATTTAAGGCTATAGAGTTTCTTAAAGAAAAAGGCTATTAAATATAGTATTCTTTTATTATTTTATTAACTAAAAACTCCTTTAATTATATAGTTTAAGGTATTTATTTTAATAATAACTAGCTTTTTAAGGTTATATATTTATAATACTAATATATTAGTAATAGTATCTTTAAGTATTTTAAAAGCTTCTAAGGCTTTTCCTATATATTTAATTAATTAATTTTTTTTTTTATTATTTAAATTCTTCTTTATAAAGTTTATAAAAAGTATAGTAATCTTACTATAGTTTTAAATAAATTATTAATAATAATTAATTAATCTAAGGAAACTTTATACTTCTTTAACTATTTTAAAAACCTTCTATTTTATAATAACTATTACCTTAGTAAAGTCTATTTTAATTTATCTTAATAAAATAATATATTTTAAAAAGTTAACTTTTTATATATAAAATTAATACTTCTTTAATTCTACTAATAAATTTATTACTTATAATATTTCTAAAACTTAATATATATATTATTTATACTTTTTTAAAGTATTAGAGTAAATTAATATATTATTTAAGTATATAATAATAAACTTATTAATATATTCCTTAAGGACTTTATTAATTATTTTTTAGAATATAATTAATATATTAATAAGTCTAAAGGGTATAATTAAATATTTAAATAATTTATAATATATCTTAAATACTATTTTTTATTTATCTCCTTCCTTAATTTAAATAAGGTTATAGGCTTTTTTTAAATTAAAGGCTATAAACTATTTTACAATAGCTAACTTATTTTTAATTTCTAAAATTAGTAATAGTAATATTTAATCCTTAATAATAATTTTATTAAGTTATTAATAATTAATAACTAGTTATAACTTTTTATTTTTCTTTAATATAAATATTATAAAATATTTTATTAATAAATTAAAAACTTAAATATATCCTTTTTTTAATTATTTATTTAATTATTCCCTTAAAGTTTTAAATTTTTTTTTATTAAGGTTATAAATTTTATAAATCTTAGGTTATTTTCTATTTATTAACTTAATAAAGTAATCTTATTATAAATATAATAATAACTTAGTATTTAATATTACTTTATATAACTTTTTAAATTTCTTATATTAGTAAGGTATTTTAATAAAAGTATTTTTAAGTTTTCCTAATTCCTTTTTTTTTTATACTTTACTTAGTATATTATTAAGTATTACTAGCTTATTCTTAAATTACATTATAATTCTATTAATATAAATATATTTTACTTTCTTATATTATTTATTATATTATAATAATATTAGTAATTTATTTTCCTTAAACCTAACTATTTTTATTTTTTTTATAGTTAACGTAAAGGATTTTAGTTTTTTTAATAATACAGCTTTACCCTTTTACTTTCTCTAGCTTAATTAATATTTAAATATATTTTTTATATTTTAGTAAACCTTATTAATCTTTTATTAAATAATAAAGTTATTATTAAATAACTAAAGGTATTTTAAAAAAATATTATTTTTTAGTATATTTAAAATACTAAATTTAATATTATAGGTATTTTTATTAATAATTAATAAAAAATAATTAGTTTTATATTTAATAAGTTTTTTTTTATTTCTTCTTCTATAATATTTATAATTTATAATATTTATTCCTTTTTTTATATAAAAATTTCTAATTCTTTAATTAATTATAGTAATATTAAGTTATAGTTTAATTTACTATTAATATATATAGTAGTAGCTTTATTTTTAAGTAATATATTTACTCTTAGTTTCTTTATTTTAATTATTTTAATTATATTAATTTATACTTTTTTTTAATTAAAGTTATAAATTTCCTTTATAAAAATATTAAGGTTTTTAACTATTTATTATTATACTTACTATTATTATAACTTTTAGTATTATTAATATTTATTAATATTAATTTCATTAAGGTAGTATTTATAAAAGTATATAATATCCCTTTTATAAGTATAGCCTTTATTATAGGTTTTAAAATTAAATTTATTATAGTATAACTAGTAGTAGAATTATTAATAATTTTTTTTTATTTACTAATATTATTTATAATTTTTATTATAGTATTATAGAAAGTTAGGCTTAAGGTATCCCTTCCTTTAGTTATACTATTCCTTAATTTTATAATTAAGGTAATTATAGTATTATTAATTAATATAATTTTTAAAGTTAAATTTTATATAATTATTATTATATAAATTACTTTATTAAATTTAAAAGTATTAATTATAAAGCTTAGTTTTTTAATATTTAATATATAATAGTTTATTATATTATTTTATATTTTATTATTTATATTTCTTCGTAAATAAAATATTATATATAAGTTATATTTTTTCTTATTTAAGGAATTAGTTTTTAATTATAATAGGGTAGTAGGGGTTAGTATTAATATATTTTACTAGCCTATTATTACTAAATACTTATTACTAAGTAATTTTATATTACTTAAATATTTATTAAAACTTTATTAGTTTTTATTTTTATGTTTTTTTTAATTTATTATTAAAAGGTTTTTATCTATAGGGGTAGTTTAGTCCCTAGGGTTTTTATAATCTATAGTTTTTATATAATTCTAAAATATTTAAGTTAGTATATCCCTACTTTTATCTAACTTCTTTTTCTTATTTATAAATAAATATATTTTTTTATTTTTTTTTTCTTTTATAAGTAAAATATTAAAGGCTTTATTTTATACTTCCTTATACTTATCTTAAGTTATATTAGCCTTTTTTAAAGTAGTAATTACTATAAGTATATTATTAATAGCTTAGTTAATTATTTATTAGTTAGCTTTTTTAAAAATTATAGTATTAATAGTAATTTATTTTAGCTACTTTTTCTTAAGTACCTTAGGTTACTATTTTAATATTTCTTTTCCTTCTTTATATATAAAATATTAATTATTATAGTAGCTAGTTTAACTAAGTAAGTTATAAAGTATAGTTTTAATAATATTAATTTAAACCTTATTAAACTTTTTATTTTTATTAATAAATTTTTTAAAATTATTAAATTTCCTATATTTACTTTAGTAGTTTTTTTCTTTATAACCTATTTTACTATAGTAATTATATTTACTTATAAATTTATAAATATTAATAATATTTAGGTCTATAGGTCTTAGTTTTTTATTATTTAAAAAAGCTAGATTACGTTTCTTACTTTAATTAGTATAATACTAGAGGTATTAATAAACTTTATTATTTCTTTTTTTTTTAGTTTATTTTTCCCTTTATTATTTAAATTATTAATTATTAATATAACTAACTTTTTTAAAAAGTTTTTTAAATATAGCTAAAAGGTTATTCTATAATAACTTATCTTTTATATTTAACTTTAGTCTTTAGTAATATAATATTTTTTTAACTATATTTTTAAAATTAGTTTTAGTATAAATTTAAATAAATTTAGTAGTATACTTAGTATATATACTTTATTATTAAAGCTTAAGTAATATATTTTTAGCTTTTTTTTTTTATTAATTTACTTAAAAAATACCTTAAGTTACTTTTTAAATTTATTATAGCTATTAAATAATATATTAATAAATATCTTTCTATAACTTTATTCCTTATATTTAAAATTATAAAAGTATAATTTAAATTAATTCTTAGGTTCTTTAATAAATTAGCTTTTTACTATACTAACTTATTATTTTTTTAAAACTATAATAGTTAAGAAGTATTTAAAATATAATTTTATATTTATAAAAAACTTTTTAATTTTCCTTAGGTTTTTATTAAATAATATAAGTATTAGTAATTTAATAATTTTTTTTAGTTTTTTTTTATAAGGGTTTCCTAAAGCTATAGGTAAAAGTCCTAGAGTATTAAGTTATTTATTAAGTATATTAATAATATTTTATTAATCTTTAATAATTTATTTTATATAAGTAACTAAGGCTTTAAAATCTAAGAAGTATTATTATATTTTAGCTTTATTAACTAAAGGGATTTATAATATTTTAAAAGTTATTATTATTTTTATTATTTCTTTAAATAAATCTAAGATTTTAATATTACTATTATATATACTTTAGATTTTACTTTTATAGTTTATTTTTTTATTTAAAACTTAAAATTTAATTATTTAATATTTTTATAATAATATTATTTATAGTCTAAGGTAATTTTTAAATAAAAGTTATAAATATATAATAAGCTAAGCTCTTATAGTGTTAATATAAAAGGGATTTTTAAAAAATAAACTTTATACTAGGTTTATATTAGTAAATAAACTAAGCTAAACTATAGGTAATTAATAAAAATAGAAGGGGTTTATTTATATAATTAGTAAATAATACTTTTTAAAGTATAATTAAATATTATTTTATATTTATAACTAATTATTTAAACTATTTTAATAAATAATATAAAGTAAATTTATATATTTAATTATATTTCTAAAGTAATTATAAATAACAGTCGCTATCTATTACTTTTATATAAAAGCAATCCTTTATATACATCGCTTTTATATTAAATAACTATTAATTAGTTCTTAGTCCATTAGTTATTCCAAAGGTATATATTTATTATATTAGTATAAAATATTGGCTTGTAATAAAATTATATTAAAAAGTTAAAGTTTTTTATTTTATATTATTAAAGGTTTATTAAATTAATATTTTAATATAGTTTATTTTTTTTTAGTATTAATTCCTTAGTATAATTTTAGTATATTATTATTTTATTTTTATTATATTTTCCTAGGTAACTTCCTTAAGTATATTTAAGGTTTATAAATATTTTTTAAAGTATTATTTAAAACTTTATTTATTACTAAAGTATATTTAATATTTATTATTATAATATATTAAAAAGTATAATATATTATAGTTTACTAAGGGTTATATTATAATAAGTTAAGCTTTTATAAAATTAATATAAAAGGAATTCCTAAGGGATAAACTTTATATTAGGTTTATATTAGTAAATAAACTAAGCTAAACTAATAGGTAATTAATAAAAATAAAAAAGGTTTATTTATATAATTAGTAAATAATATAATTATAGTATAATTAAGTATTATTTTATATTTATAATTAATTATTTAAATTATTTTAAAGAATATAAAGAAAATAAATTATATATATTTAGTTATATTAATAAAGTTATTTATAGTTATATTAACTAAGGATAACTTAAGTTATATATAATTATATTAATTAAGTATAACTTTAATTTTATTAATTAAGTTACCTAAGGTTAAGCTAAGTTATTATTTACTTTAGAGGCTTATTATTTTAATTATAAATATTAAGCTATAATATAATATCCCCCTTTTGTTAATTTTATTTTTAAAACTAACCTTTATAATAATATAATTCCTTAAGTATTTATTTTTATTTTTATATTTCTTTTAGTAAGTATTTTCTTTTTTTTTTTATATTTACTATATTAAGTTATAATATTATTAAGTATAAGCTTTTTATAAAGCTTATTATTATATTAATTCTATTAGCTAAATTTATTAAAGATTTTAGCTTTATTATACTTTAGTATACTTTTTATTAAAATACTAAGTATATTTATTTTATTATAAAAGGTTTTTTATTTTATTATTATATTTATATTTATTATAAATTAATAAATTATAATATAGGTAGTATTAATATAAAAGTATATTTATAACTTTACTTTTTTTATTTTATTTTTAATATTTTTCTAATATTTTTAAATATTTATATTATATATAAAAAAAATTATTTAGTTATTTAATAAAAGTAAGTAAAAAAAGTTTTTAAAGAAATAATAACTTATTTTTATTATATTTATAAATAAAAGTATTTATTATATAAAAAAACTATAAAAATAATTTTTTATAATTTTAAATTTTTAAAAAAATTAAAAATTATTAATTATTAAATTAAGGAAAAGTATTAAGTTAAGCTAATATAAGTTTAAGAAAAGGAAGCTTAACTTTTAGATTTCTTAAGTTTTATTTTTATTAATATTAATTAATTTTCCTTAAGTATTAATTTAAAGTTTTTAAATTTAAATTTTTTTATTTTAGTAAAAAGTATTTTTTTATTATTTTTTTAAATATTTTTAAAAATATAAGTTTTTTTTATATTAGTTTTTATTATATTTATAAATATTTATAAAGTTTATTTTAAAAAGTTTTTAAAATAATATTAATATTTTTAAAATTACTTTTTAATTTTTAATTATTTATATTTTTATTATATTTTTTTTATTTTACTGAGTATTAAAGTTTATTAGTTTTTTTATTTATTTTTAATAATATTATTTTATTAATTTTATATTTAAGTTTTTTACTTTTAATAATAATTTTATTTATAATAAATTCTCTAGTATTTTTATTTATTAATATTTTTTTTAATAATAAAATATAAAAAATTAAGTATATTAGTTTTCCTTATTTATTTAATTACTTTAGGAGGTTTAGTTTATAATTAACTTTATTAATTTTCTTTAGAATTTTATAAAGTTTAACTTTTTTATAATTTAGTTTATTACTTAGCTTATTTATTTTAATATTAATTTATTTTTTTCCTTAAGTATATTAAAGTAAGTAAATTATATTTCCTTTTTAAAAAGTTAGTTTTCTAAGTTTTTTTTTATTTATATATTTTTTTATATATTTTTATATAAGTTTAAGTTATATATATAATTCTTAGTATAATTTTTTACATTTATTTACCTTAAGTATAGTTTTTTATATATTTTTTTTTATAATATTTTATATATTTATAAATAACATTTTTTATTAATATAAAATAATAAAAGTTTAGTTAATTTTAAAACTAAATTATTATAAAAGAATTTTATATTAGGTAAATACTTAACTTAGTTATTTTAGTTAAAGTTAATATAACTTTATAAATATATTTTAATAATTTAATTAATATATTTTATTTATTTATTTATTTAAAAATAATAAATAATACTAACTTTATAATTTATATTTATTTTTATTATAATATTTTACTAATATTTAAATATAAATATTAATTTTTTATTAAAAATAATTTCTATAGGTAATTTATATTTTAAAGTTATATACTTTTATAATATATAATTTAATTTTTTTATTATACTTTCTTTTTTATATAAAATAAAAATACTTTATTTTATTAATTTATTAATAATAATAAAAATATTATTATATATTATATTTATTATAAATTTTTTTAATAATAATAGCTTAATAATATAATTAAATAAAATAAAGCTTTATAAATATTTTAGTATTAATAATAGTTATAATTTACTATAAGGTTTTTATTAATTAAACTTTATTTTTATATATAAAATATATAATTAAATAATTTCTTTAATAACTTTTTTTATATTTATAAAAGTATAATATTATTATATTTATTATAGTATTTTAGTAACTTTTTTATATTTATATAGTAAATATTTATAAATTATTTTAATTACTTTTTTCTATAGTAAATTTAATACTTAGATTTTTTTATTTTAATATAGGATTTTTTTTAAAAAGGTTATATCTTTAGGAAATTAATTTAATTTTTAATTATTAACTTTATTTTTAATTTTATAAAGATAGGGTTTTTATTTTTAATAATAAAAAAAGTATTAATAATTACTAATTTATAATATTTTTTTATTATTTTTTAAAATATTAATAAAATAAATTTTAGTATTAATTTAAAGTAATTTTTTTTATAATTAAAAATATTTATATAATTATTTTTTAATTTTTTATAAAATATAATTTTAAAATTATATTTAATTATAAGCCTAAGATATTTTTTTTATTATATAAAAATATTTATTTTTTTATAATAAAATTTATAAAATTTTTATAATTTAAATATATAATAATTTTATATTTATTACTTAGTAAATATAATTTTTATTTTTTAAATACTTTAAATATAATTATAAATTTTTAGTTATATATAAAATATTATAATTTTAAACTATAGAGTTTTTTTAAAAAAAAAATTATAAAATATAGTATTTTTTTATTATTTTATTAATTAAAAACTCCTTTAATTATATAATTTAAAGTATTTATTTTAATAATAATAAGCTTTTTAAAGTTATATATTTATAATATTAATATATTAATAATAGTATTCTTAAGTATTTTAAAAGCTTCTAAGGCCTTTTTTATATAATTAATTAATTAATTTTTTTTTTATTATTTAAATCCTTTTTTATAAAGTTTATAAATAATATAATAATTTTACTATAGTTTTAAATAAATTATTAATAATAGTTAATTAATTTTAAAAAGCTTTATACTTTTTTAATTATTTTAGGGATTTTTTATTTTTTAATAATTATTATTTTTATAAAATTTATTTTAATTTATTTTAGTAAAATAATATATTTTAAAAAGTTAATTTTTTATATATAAAACTAATATTTCTTTAGTTTTATTAATAAATTTACTACTTATAGTATTTTTAAAACTTAATATATATATTATTTATATTTTTCTAAGGTATTAAAGTAAATTAATATATTATTTAAGTATATAATAATAAACTTATTAATATATTTTTTAAGGATTTTATTAATTATTTTTTAAAATATAACTAGTATATTAATAAGTTTAAAAAATATAATTAAATATTTAAATAATTTATATTATATTTTAAATATTATTTTTTATTTATTTTTTTCCTTAATTTAAATAAAGTTATAAGCTTTTTTTAAATTAAGAATTATAAATTATTTTATAATTATTAATTTATTTTTAATTTTAAAAATTAATAATAATAATATTTAATTTTTAATAATAATTTTATTAAGTTATTAATAATTAATAATTAATTATAATTTTTTATTTTTTTTTAATATAAATATTATAAAATATTTTATTAATAAATTAAAAACTTAAATATATTTTTTTTTAATTATTTATTTAACTATTTCCTTAAGGTTTTAAATTTTTTTTATTAAAGTTATAAATTTTATAAATCTTAAGTTATTTTTTATTTATTAACTTAATAAAGTAATTTTATTATAAATATAATAGTAACTTAATATTTAATATTATTTTATATAGCTTTTTAAATTTCTTATATTAGTAAAATATTTTAGTAAAAGTATTTTTAAATTTTTTTTATTTTTTTTTTTTATACTTTACTTAATATATTATTAAATACTACTAGCTTATTTTTAAATTATATTATAATTTTATTAATATAAATATATTTAGCTTTTTTATATTATTTATTATATTATAATAATATTAGTAATTTATTTTTTTTAAACTTAATTATTTTTATTTTTTTTATAATTAATATAAAAAACTTTAATTTTTTTAATAATATAACTTTACTTTTTTATTTTCTTTAGTATAGTTAATATTTAAATATATTTTTAATATCTTAATAAACTTTATTAATTTTTTATTAAATAATAAAGTTATTATTAAGTAATTATAAATATCCTAAAAAAATATTATTTTTTAATATATTTAAAATATTAAATTTAATATTATAAGTATTTTTATTAATAGTTAATAAAAAATAATTAATTTTATATTTAATAAGTTTTTTTTTTATTTTTTCTTTTATAATATTTATAATTTATAATATTTATTTTTTTTTTTATATAAGGATTTTTAGTTTTTTAATTAACTATAGTAATATTAAATTATAATTTAATTTACTATTAATATATATAATAATAGCTTTATCTTTAAGTAATATATTTACTTTTAGTTTTTTTATTTTAGTTATTTTAATTATATTAATTTATACTTTTTTTTAATTAAGGTTATAAATTTCTTTTATAAAAATTTTAAAATCCTTAATTATTTATTATTATATTTATTATTATTATAGCTTTTAATATTATTAATATTTATTAATATTAAGTTTATTAAAGTAATATTTATAAAAATATATAATATTTTTTTTATAAATATAACCTTTATTATAGGTTTTAAAATTAAATTTATTATAATATAATTAATAATAAAGTTATTAATAATTTTTTTTATTTATTAATATTACTTATAGTTTTTATTATAATATTATAAAAAATTAAACTTAAGGTATTTTTTCTTTTAATTATATTATTCTTTAACTTTATAATTAAAGTAATTATAATATTATTAATTAATATAATTTTTAAAGTTAGATTTTATATAATTATTATTATATAAATTATTTTATTAAATCTAAAAATATTAATTATATAACTTAGTTTTTTAATATTTAATATATAATAACTTATTATATTATTTTATATTTTATTATTTATATTTTTTTATAAATAAAGTATTATATATAAATTATATTTTTTTTTATTTAAAAAATTAATTTTTAATTATAATAAAGTAATAAAAGTTAATATTAATATATTTTATTAACTTATTATTACTAAGTACTTATTATTAAGTAATTTTATATTACTTAAGTATTTATTAAAACTTTATTAATTTTTATTTTTATATTTTTTTTAATTTATTATTAAAAAGTTTTTATTTATAAAAGTAATTTAATCCCTAAGGTTTTTATAATTTATAATTTTTATATAATTTTAAAATATTTAAGTTAATATATTTTTAATTTTATTTAGCTTTTTTTTTTATTTATAAATAAATATATTTTTTTATTTTTTCTTTTTTTTTATAAGTAAAATATTAAAGGCTTTATTTTATATTTTTTTATATTTATTTTAAATTATATTAACTTTTTTTAAAATAATAATTACTATAGGTATATTATTAATAATTTAATTAATTATTTATTAATTAGCTTTTTTAAAAATTATAGTATTAATAATAATTTATTTTAATTACTTTTTCTTAAATACCTTAAGTTATTATTTTAATATTTTTTTTTTCTTTATATATAAAATATTAATTATTATAGTAGTTAATTTAATTAAGTAAGTTATAAAGTATAATATTAATAATATTAATTTAAACTTTATTAAACTTTTTATTTTTATTAATAAATTTTTTAAAATTATTAAGTTTTTTATATTTACTTTAGTAGTTTTTTTTTTATAATTTATTTTACTATAATAGTTATATTTACTTATAAATTTATAAATATTAATAATATTTAAGTTTATAAATCTTAGTTTTCTATTATTTAAGGAAGTTAAATTATATTTTTTATTTTAATTAATATAATACTAAAAATATTAATAAATTTTATTATTTTTTTTTTTAATTTATTTTTCTTTTTATTATTTAAATTATTAATTATTAATATAATTAACTTTTTTAAAAAGTTTTTTAAATATAATTAAAAAATTATTTTATAATAATTTATTTTTTATATTTAACTTTAGTTTTTAATAATATAGTATTTTTTTAATTATATTTTTAAAATTAATTTTAGTATAAATTTAAATAAATTTAGTAATATACTTAATATATATACTTTATTATTAAAGCTTAAGTAATATATTTTTAGCTTTTTTTTTTTATTAATTTATTTAAAAAATACCTTAAATTACTTTTTAAATTTATTATAACTATTAAATAATATATTAGTAAATATTTTTTTATAATTTTATTCTTTATATTTAAAATTATAAAAATATAACTTAAATTAATTTTTAGGTTTTTTAATAAGTTAGCTTTTTATTATACTAACTTATTATTTTTTTAAAACTATAGTAATTAAAAAATATTTAAAATATAACTTTATATTTATAAATAACTTTTTAATTTTTCTTAAATTTTTATTAAATAATATAGGTATTAGTAATTTAATAATTTCTCTTAATTTTTCTTTATAAAAACTTCCTAAAGTTATAAATAAAAGTTTTAAAATATTAAATTATTTATTAAATATATTAATAATATTTTATTAATTTTTAATAATTTACTTTATATAAATAACTAAAGTTTTAAAATTTAAAAAAATATTATTATACTTTAACTTTATTAATTAAAAAGACTTATAGTATTTTAAAAATTACTATTATTTTTATTATTTCTTTAAATAAATTTAAAATCTTAATATTACTATTATATATACTTTAAATTTTATTTTTATAATTTATTTTTTTATTTAAAACTTAAAATTTAACTATTTAGTATTTTTATAATAATATTACCTATAGTTTAAAGTAACTTTTAAATAAAAATTATAAATATATAATAAACTAAGCTCCTATAAAGTTAATATAAAAGGAATTCTTAAGAAATAAACTTTATATTAGGTTTATATTAATAAATAAGCTAAACTAAACTAATAAATAATTAATAAAAATAAAAAAAGTTTATTTATATAATTAATAAATAATATAATTATAATATAATTAAATATTATTTTATATTTATAATTAATTATTTAAACTATTTTAAAAAGTATAAAGAAAGTAAATTATATATATTTAACTATATTAATAAAGTTATTTATAATTATATTAACTAAAGATAACTTAAGTTATATATAATTATATTAACTAAGTATAATTTTAATTTTATTAATTAAATTACCTAAGGTTAAGCTAAGTTATTACTTACCCTAGAGGCTTACTATTTTAACTATAAGTATTAGGCTATAATATATATAGTATTAATAGTTTGGTTTTCCTTAGGTTTTAGAATAAATATAAATTTTTTATTATTATTTTTTTTAAGAACTTAATAATATTTTTTTATATATTTTTTTTTTATAATTATAATATTTAATATTTTTATATTATACTTTAATAATACTAAGGTCTATAGGTCCTAGGTATTTATTATTTAAAAAAGTAATATAATTATTTTACTTTTTTCCTTAGTTAACTTAATATTTTTAATTTTATTTAAGTTAAGCTTAAAAATTTTTAATTTTATTTTATTTTTTTTCCTTAGCTTATTTTTATTATTAATTATTTATTTTAATTACTATTTATATAAAGTTAATAAAAGGGATTTAGTATTAATTTAATTTAAAAAATTTATCTTTAATATTATTTTTTATATTATAATAATAAATATTTTACTTTATTTTTTTAATTTAATTAACTTTAAATAATAATTATAAAAAGGTAAATATATATTTATTTAGTAATTTTTTTTATTTAATAAAATAGAGTTTTTATTTAGCTTTTTACTATTTATTTATTATATTAAAAAAATTCTAAAGTTATTTTTTAAATTTTTTATAATTAATATATATTTCCTTAATTTATTATTTAAGCTTAGTTTTATTATTTTAGCTTTTATTATAGTTTTATTTAATAAGTTAAAATTATAATTTAATATCTTTAGTAAAGTAGTTTTTTATAAAAATAACTTTATATTTATTATTTTTAAAAATATAAAAAAAATATTTAAAGTATATTATAAATTTTAAAAAAAAATTATTTATTTTATATAAGTTACTATTAAAAAGTTTAGGTTTTATTAATTTAAAAACTTTATTTTTTTCCCTTAAGCTTTTTTAAAGTTTTTAATATTAGGTTTTAAAAGTATTAAGCTTAGCTTTTATTTTATTATAATTAACTTAAAAGATTATTTTATTAATTAAGGTATTTTTAAGTTTAAAATTACTATTTTAGTAATTACTTAAAGTTTAACTTTTATAATTAGTATTATTATTAAATATATTAAATATTAGTATTTATATATTTTTCTTTATTATTTTTTATTACCTATAAGTTTAAGGTAATTATTTAAATAAAAGTTATTATTATATAATAAATTAAGTTTTTATAAATACTATAGATTAGCTATTTTTAAAAAATAAACCTTAAAGTAGTTCTATAATTTATATTAGTAAAGTAATTAAGTTAATAAATAAGTAATTTTATTATTAATTATAAAATAAAATATTTAAGTATTTAATTTAAATATTATTATATTAATAATAATTAGCTATTTAAAAATTTTAGTAAATAATATAAAGTAAATTTATATACTTAGTTAATTTTAGGCTTATAAAACTTATTAAATAAGCTAAATAAAATATTACTTATATAGTTTATTAAAAAAAATAAATAAATATATTACTATTAGCTTATTAATTAATAATTAATTTAGTTTTAGCTAATCTATTAGCTTATTATTATAACTTTAAGAATTAAATTATAATAAAATATATTAATAAATTTATTATTATATATTTAAATAATATATTAATTTACTTTAATACCTTAGAAAAGTATAAATAATATATATATTAAATCTTAGAAATATTATAAATAATTAACTTATTAATAAAACTAAAGAAGTATTAATTCTATATATAAAAAATTAACTTCCTAAAATATATTATTTTTTTAAAATAAATTAAAATAAACCCTACTAAAATAGTAGTTATTATAAAATAAAAGGTCCCTAAAATAATTAAGGAAATATAAAATTTCCTTAAACTAGCTAACTATTATTAATAATTTATTTAAAACTATAGTAAAATTACTATATTACTTATAGATTTTACTAAAAAAAATCTAAATAATAAAAAAAAAAACTAATTAATAAATTACATAAAGAAAACCTTAGAAGTTTTTAAAATACTTTAAAAAGCTATTATTAATATATTAATATTATAAATATATAACTTTAAAAAGCCTATTATTATTAAAATAAATACCTTAAATTATATAATTAAAGGAGTTTTTAATTAATAAAATAATAAAGGAATATTATATTTTATAACCTTTTTTTTTAAAAAACTCTATAATTTAAAACTATAATATTTTACTTATAATTAAAAACTTATAGTTATTTTTAAAGTATTTAAAAAATAAAAATTATATTTATTAAGTAATAAATATAAAATTATTATATACTTTAATTATAAAAATCTTATAAATCTTATTATAAAAAAAATAAATATTTTTATATAATAAAAAAAGTATCTTAAGTTTATAATTAAATATAACTTTAAAATTATACTTTATAAAAAATTAAAAAATAATTATATAAATATTTTTAACTATAGAGAAAACTACTTTAAATTAATACTAAAACTTACTTTATTAATATTTTAAAAAATAGTAAAAAAATATTATAAATTAATAGCTATTAATACCTTTTTTACTATTAAAAATAAAAACTTTATTTTTAATAAAATTAAAAATCAAGTTAATAATTAAATACTAAATTAATTTTTTAAAAATATAACCTTTATAAAAAAAGTCTTATATTAAAATAAAAAAATCTAAGTATTAGACTTATTATAAAAAAAAAAAATTAAGATAGTTTATAAGTATTTATTATATAAATATAAAAAAGTTACTAAAATATTATAATAAATATAAAAATACTATACTTTTATAAATATAAAAAAAGTTATTAAAGAAATTATTTAATTATATATTTTATATATAAAAATAAAGTTTAATTAATAAAAACCTTATAGTAAACTATAATTATTATTAATATTAAAGTACTTTTAAAACTTTATTTTATTTAATTATATTATTAAGCTACTATTATTAAAAAAGCTTATAATAAATATAATATATAATAATATTTTTATTATTATTAATAAATTAATAAAATAAAATATTTTTATTTTATATAAAAAAGAAAGTATAATAAAAAAATTAAGCTATATAATATAAAAGTATATAACTTTAAAATATAAATTACCTATAGAAATTATTTTTAATAAAAAATTAATATTTATATTTAAATATTAGTAAAATACTATAGTAAAAATAAATATAAATTATAAAGCTAATACTACTTACTACCCTTAAATAAATAAATAAATAAAATATATTAACTAAATTATTAAAGTATATTTATAAAGTTATATTAACTTTAACTAAAATAACTAAGTTAAATACTTACCTAATATAAAATTCTCTTATAATAATTTAATTTTAAAATTAATAAAACTTTTACTATTTTATATTAATAAAAAATACTATTTATAAATATATAAAATATTATAAAAAAGAAAAAATATATAAAAAATTATACTTAAAGTAAATAAACTTAAAAAACTATATTAAAAATTATATATATAACTTAAACTTATATAAAAATATATAAAAAAGTATATAAATAAAAAAAAACTTAGAAAACTAATTCTTTAAAAAAAAATATAATTTACTTACTTTAATATACTTAAGGAAAAAAATAAGCTAATATTAAAATAAATAAGCTAAGTAATAAATTAAATTATAAAAAAATTAAGCTTTATAAAATTTTAAAGAAAATTAATAAAGTTAATTATAAACTAAATTTCCTTAAATAACTAAATAAATAAAAAAAACTAATATACTTAATTTTTTATATTTTATTATTAAAAAAAGTAATAATAAATAAAAATATAAAAGAATTTATTAAAAACAAAATTATTATTTAAGGAAAAGAACCTAAATATAAAGTTAATAAAATAATATTAATAAAAATAAATAAAATAATTAGTAAACTTTAATACTTAGTAAAATAAAAAGGGTATAATAAAGACATAAATAACTAAAAATTAAAAAATAACTTTAAAAATATTAGTATTACTTTAAAAACTTTTTAAAATAAACTTTGTAAATAATTATAAATATAATAAAAATTAATATAAGAAAAACCTAAATAATTACTTAGAATAATACTAAGAAAGTACCTTTTACTAAGGTAAAAAAATTAAGGTTTAAGGACTTTAAATTTATATTAGAAAAGAAACTTATATTAATAACCCTTAGACCTAAAGTTATAAAATTAATTAAATTAAGTAATAATATTTTAGCCTAATGTAAAACCTCTGCTTTTATATACTTAACCTTATTTAACTTATCTAAGTTATTAATACCTTATATAATAGTATATATTATTTTTTAATATTATTATTTCTTTTTTTTATAAAGGTGTTTAACTTTTACATTAATTAAATAAAAATACTTAAGCTTTTACTTATACTTTTCTTTAGCTACCTTAAGTTTTATTTTTAACTTAATATATTAAGCAGCTACTTTATAAAACTACGTAAAAAAAAGCTATTTAGTATTATAAAAGGATTTTTAATTAATAATATAAGTTAAATAATAAAAGAATTTACCTTCTGAAAAAAAATACTTTATACCTAAAGATTTATAAATTAAATATTTATTTATTTTAACTAAATAAAATAATATTAATAAGTAAAAATTACTATATTATTTTTATTTATTAGTTTTATACTTTTTAAATTTATTTAGTATAATTATAATAGTTAAATATTAAGTAAATAAAAAATAAAAAAGAATTAAGTAAAAACTTATAAGGAAAGTAAGTTACTTATATTATAAAAAGCAAGGTCTTAAGGATAAAATTAATAAAAGGAGGGATATTATATTATAACCTAATACTTATAATTATAATAATAGGTTAATTAACTAAGTATAATTAAATTAAATATAATCTAAATAGCTAATTAAATTACACTTATTTTACTTACTTAATAAGCTTAGTAAGTTTATACTCTTTATACTTATTCTATAAGCTATATAAGCCTAAATTTAACTAAATATATAAGTTTACTTTATATTACTTATTAAAATAGTTTAAATAGCTAGTTATAAATATAAAATAATACTTAATTATACTTAAAATATATTATTTACTAGTTATATAAATAACCCCCTTTTATTTTTATTAATTACCTATTAGTTTAGCTTAGTTTATTTACTAATATAAACTTAGTATAAGGTTTATCCCTTAGGAATCCCTCTTATACTAACCCTATAGGAGCTTAGCTTATTATAAAATAATTATATTTTTTTAAAAGTTATAATAACTAAAACCTATTTTTTTTATATAACTTATATTATATATTTATTATTAATAATACTTAAGGGCCTTTAGTAAAACTTACTTTTAGCTTATTATTAAAAATATATATTAATTCCTTAATTAAGTATATTTTTAACTTATTATTAATAATATTTATAAACCCCTTAGGAAAGCTTACTTTTAGTTTATTATTAATAGTATTTATAAACCCTTTAGAAAAACTTACTTTTAGCTTATTATTAAAAATACCTAAGGACTTTTAAAAAAGTATACTTTTATAAAAAATATATTTTCCTAAAGCTTAAGGTAAAAAAAAGGTTTATTTTATAATTATAATAATAAAAATTAATTAAGGTTATATAAGCACTTACCTTAAACTAAATAAAGTATAGCGTAACTACTATACTAAATTAAGGTTTTTTATTACCTTATAGAGCTGCGCTAGCCTTAATCTATTTTTTTATTACGCTACAGGTATTACTTTTGGCCTAACCATAAGCCTAGTGTTTAAGTATAAGTAATAGCTACAGTATAAGCGCAAATCAAGAAATTCGCAATCTCTAGTAAATAAAGACTAAACAATAACGTCCATGCAACCGAATAAATACCTTGGAAGAGGAACATTACGGCCACGTTACCATAGACCAAAGCTTTTGAGGCGTAGTCCGGATCTTCGGCGTACTTTTTCATAGAAAAGCCGATAGTCAAAAAACAGGCAACCAAAAGTACTTCAGTAATAATAGCAGTCGACTTTCGTCCCCAGCGAGATATAAATTGTGTCCCTGCAAGCGCGCAAGGAAGGCACCATGCATTTAGGACAATGTTCTGAATAATAATACGTCAGCGCATGCTTGGGTACTTTGCTGCTATAGTGAGTTTATTTACCGCCTTCAATTGAGATTTGATATTTGTGATACCCGCAGCCTTAAGCTCGGCGCCAAGATAGAATATTGCGATAACGTTTCCAGCTGTTAAAACAAATATTCCCGTCGATGAGCCAATCAGGAGTCGTCTTCTTACCACAGGGTCTTTGACAATGCCCCAGATTGTCATATTGAGCTTCTGCAAGCGCTCTAACTCAATACCCTTGACATCTGCTCGTATAAAACATTTGATGCCGGATCCTCAATGTTACCATTAAAGCTAACAAAAGCAACCGCAAGCTGCGCTGCTTCGTGGTAGCCACGATAAGCCAACCAACGTGGCAACTCAAGACTACGCATTTTAGCTAGAGCTCCTCTAGCCTAAGGGAATACAAATGACATACATAAATAGCAGAAATCCAATACTGAACACAGAGAACATGCCTTGGGCCACAGATGGAAGCCTCCAGGCCCACGACGATTCCCAGGAGCTCGTGCTGAGAGTAATGACCGCAATGATCAAAGCACCGACGCTTAGAGTCGAGTTAGAATCCAACCCCAGATTTTGAAGGTCACTTACTAGTAAAAGTTGTTGAGCATACTAACTCCCCATAATCGCCATGTATTTGGAAACGTCTCGGATAGGTACGTTCCGCTTGCAATATTGGCGATCGCTGTCCCAAACCCAACCAGCACTCTGGCTACAATAAACATAGAAACATTTTGAGCTGCCGTCTGCATTGCCATACTGGCAATTGCAATGAGGCTGCCCCAGAAGATGGCAGGACGGCGACCAAAGCGATCGCACAGCAAACCAGAGCAGGGCGTTGCAAGACAGCCACCAATAAAGATTGCGGCAGTGTGCAAGCCTTTCGTCGTATCATTGAGATCAAAATAATTAATGTATGCGGGTAAGATATTAAGCCCATTAAGCATTGATCGGTAAATTCCATAAGTCTAATTCGCATAAGTAAGATCTATAATGATCATACAGCAGAGCTATCGAGTCACACACAGTAGAGATTGCCATTGAAGAAGTCATAAGCAGAATCACCACCGCATTAGATGATACTGGGACATAGGCAGGGAGCCATGTGCCGGATTCAGCTTTTTTAAGCATAATGGCAGCGTTGAAGGTCACACAATACGCTGCAATAATGATAATGAAGTTGCTGTGGCCATCCAGGGCTGCTGAGCTTGGCCATACGGATGTGCTTTTGGGGAGTTGCGGTCGTTGCGTCGGCTGTGAGGGGCGTTGCAATCATAGAGAGCTATGTTCCGAGATCGGCGCGAAGTCGGAGAGTGGGCGCAGTTGTTGATCTCTGTTTCGAGTAACTCGGATACAGTTGCCGGCGTAGCGGGCGTCTCTCGGTCAGAGGTAAAAAGGATAATACGAGGTGCGTTTGAGACTAACGAGAATCCACACAAATCGTGGAATGCAACCGACAGTACTTAACTGGCTAATGTTACTGTCTGCTCTGCCCAAGAACTGTGCATCTGTTTCCAATCGCCATGTCAGCTTGTTGCTGTCCTTTCCATCCTCTGATCGTTAACAATATGATGGACCCTCTGACGTTACATTTGGAAAATCATGGTGCGGAGTCCACGATAGGATTCGGTCTCGGTCTCTTCCGTCTTATGAATTTCCGCTGTCCGTCACAGGAACTCTGCCATATAGACCAAGAGTGTATATTAGTATTTCATTTCTGGGATGGTAAACGCGAAAGAAGTGATACTAAGGTGTGAGGTATACCGCGTCAGTACACAGTTGGCTATAATAAACGTAACAATTGCTGTATGAACGCTACACTATAGGGACATGGCTCCATCTTGTACGTTGCTTGAATCATGAACAGAAGATCTTTTTATAAGTCTCCCGGTCGCACCTTGCGTTGAGGATATTTATAAATATGTAGAAGTTGTATTTCTTACTTAGCCAAGGAGCTTGATGAAACTGTATTAGTTGGCGTTTTATAACTTGATTGCATTGATAGCTCAGGAAGATAGTTTTAAACCCCTGTGACTATTGTCTTGACACAACACAACTAAGACGAGTACCCAGCTTGACTTACTACCGCAAAAACTACGGAGGTAGCACGGGCTCATGGTTATATTACATCTAGCCAGTCCACCCGCGTTTGTGCGAGAACGAAGTCCCCAGCCGAATTGTCGACCGCGACAGAAGTAGTAACATAAGTCTATTATTACTGGTCGTCGTCAATCAACTGACATTTAATCATACATTTCAACCCCCATGGTACAGCGTCATGTGTACTATGTATGTATATTGTCTCATTGAGGCGTGCGTGGATGTCTTCGTCATGACTGGTTCATCCTTTCGATAGAGCTCTGAAATTAGTAATTTGATCTCCATAGTATTAGCAAGTGCCTTTCCTAAATAAACCCTTCCGCCGTATCCGAAGAGGATAAGTTGATTCAACCTCCTGCTTAGCATCTCCTCATCTCCATCAAGCCATCTTTCTGGCGAGAAATGAATATTCTCATCTCGATGAAGTGTTGCGACTGACCTTGTGACCATGGTACCTTCTGGAAGATAAGTGTTTGACAAAGTACGCCCGCCTTTTGGAATAAGGCGCTCAGAACGTCCACTCGATGCCGGATGGAGGCGATATACTTCTCTCAAGCATGCTTCCAGAGATGAGACTTGGCTATTGACGTCGCAAATGATATAAGGCCAGCCCTGGGTTCAGCGTATCCAGTAGCTTTGGGACGTAATCAAACAAAATCGGGCAACGAAGGCGAAGTGGCCCAACACATTGTAAGTGTGTTAGATCCATAAGTATTTGACGCTCTAGACAAACGTTCTCCACGGACTGGGTGCAATGGTGAGAACCTAACACAAAGAATGTGATAATATCAAGAGCGCAACAGTCGGCGAGACTGTAAATGTCTATTTGCGTGCCAGGGTGGATCTGCCTCAGGACAGTCTGGGAACGTTCTTGGATATGCTATTCAATGGCTGGTACGCCGTACATGTTATTTGAAGCCTGGTAAAATTTGGAAGTTAATCTTCGCTCCGTGCGATGCTCTTCGTGTGACTTCTTCGCCAAAATGGATCGCCTATTGTACCCTTTGAAGTTATCAAAGTAATTCCTTTTGGCCATCGCTGAGTGGCACTGTATATTTCCTTTGTGGCTTCCAAGGTCGCTACCGAAACTTCATTGGGCGCTATACATGTTATGGGCCCATATTGGTGATGCTATTCCAGAATCTGGTCCTTCCCGGTGTAAGAGAAGTCGTATATAGCCAAGTGCATGTTCGTGATCTTTGACGGCAGAGGGCCCGGGACATGCCGCAGATGCCCTCGTAAAATGTGATAGAGCCCCTTGAGGACTGGAATACAACTGATTACCATACCTATCGCGAGAATGGCAGTCTGAGAAGAGTAACCATAGAAGTACCACATTGAATCTTAACACTTGGTGAACACTGCGTCAGCAGGCGTTTCTAGACAATGCTATGTGCGTATTATAACGAATAGTGACGAGTTCTGGACAGTTATATTTCCGTTTCTCTATGAGAATTAGCCGGTTGCATCAATCACTTATCACTAAGACGCGCCTTAAATACTAGATAAAGTATGGTACAGGTAATATTGGTTTCGTCCTAGGCGTGAACAAATGTCTTATTCATACCAATTGCGTAATACACGCCCTGTCTCAGACTCAAAGCTCATCACGGCAAGTGTGTCTCAGTGTAGTACAGGTGGGTGCTTGGAAGTATCGTAAGGTTCAATTTAATCCTTGTCTCATTCGCTCTACATACGAGTACAATTAGCTGCGTACAATCATTAGCCATGATCTTCCCAAATGTCTCAGCGCACACGTGATGGTTTTGCACCAATCTTTCGACTTCAAGGACTTGCCCAAACTATGCCATAACGGGCGTGGTACTCAATGTTCGTTCACTCAACAACAATAATAGGAGACTTCCCGCGGGAGTAAAACACTCCAGCCGCGGGAGCAGTTCTGATAGTAAGGAGCTAAGGTGTGTAAGCGCGACGGTAAGGAGCTTAGGCTCTCTCTAGACAAGCTCTTCTCCGCATCCTCCCCACGACGTCGCAGAGATTTCCGGGGACCCCAGATCAACCCTGCATGGGGGTAATATATTATGGTAGCATCCCGAACTCTTATGATGCCAAGCCAGCAAACTCTCGTCGCCATTGAGAGGCACAATCAAAACTTGAACTTTCCAAATCCAATTAACGCCATGCGCCCCTCACGCCACAATGTAGACCTAGGCATACCGGCGCCTAAGGAGGTTTACAACTACCGTGTTTATGTCCTTGCTTTGATCAGCAGCATAGGCGCTGTCTTGTTTGGGTACGATCTCGGATTTATAGGAACCGCGCTTGAGCTGGAATCTTTCAAGGTGTACGGAGAACCCCTATCCCGGAAGAACTGACTTGCCAAGTACGAGACAATCCAGGCTGATCAGTGTTACATACTAACAGCGACTTCGGACTCGCCCATGCATCTGCATCTGAAAAATCAGCTTTCGCCGCTAATGTCGTCTCACTTCTGCAAGCAGGTTGTATTATTGGAGCTCTTGCGGCCGGACCACTGAGTGACCGATATGGGAGACTCGTTACCCTCTTTGGCACGGCTATTTTCTTCAACGTGGGGTCGGCTATCCAGACCGGAGCGCATGGATCCGAGGCTCTTATGCTAGTGGGAAGAGGAATCGGTGGCATTGGCGTGGGAGCTGCAAGCATGATCGTCCCAATATATGTTGCTGAAGCATCTCCGCCACACATTAGAGGCCGGCTTGTCGGCCTCTATGAAGTTGGAGTGTCGATGGGCACTTTGATTGGCTTTTGGATTAACTATGGCCTTGCAAACAACCTACCGCCGACATCGACCCAATGGATGATTAGTTTTGCGGTCCAATTAATCCCAGGAGGGCTATTGATGATTGGGATTTTCTTCATTCCAGAGTCGCCTAGGTGAGGAATTGACAGTCTTAGCGTGATCAGTATTGTCTTGGCAGCTCAGCTAATTAAAACGTGGCTGCAGATGGCTTGCAAGGGAAAAGGGTCGAGAAGCCTGTTTGAAAGTCCTGCAGCGGCTCCGAAACCTCCCAGATGATCATCCATACCTTCTCGAAGAAGCTCACAGTATTTTTCAGCAGCTCGAACATGAAGAATCAATAGCCGAAGGAAATGGGCTCAAGTCCATAGTGAAGGAAATTGCGAAGGCAGGAAACAGAAGGCGCTTGGGAATTGGTGCCCTGATGTTCATCTTTATGCAGATGGCTGGCTCGAACGCCATCAACTACTACTCGCCTGCTATCTTCAGGAGCATTGGCCTGACTGGAACGAATACCGGCTTATTTGCCACTGGCATATATGGGGTTGTTCGGTTTGTTGCAATTTTGATCGCTATGATATTCGTCGTCGACCGTTTTGGCCGGACGAAGACACTCATGGCAGGAAGCGCAGTTATGGTGAGTTTCTCCCGACACGCGAGGGAAGATTGTTGGATCTGACTCTTTCTATAAGGCATTCTCAATGTGGTTCATCGGAGCCTATATCAAAATCGCTGCGCCCCCAGCCAGTGGACCAACGCAGATAACAGCCGGTGGCTATGCAGCCGTTGTCATGATTTACATCTACGCCGTTGGTTGGTGCTTTTCCTGGGCCGGCATCCCCTGGATTTACGCCTCAGAGGTCTTTCCGCTTCGTATCCGGTCGGCTTGTATCTCTATCTGCGTGGCTATCCACTGGATCATGAACTTCGTCATTGCACGGAGCGTTCCGTACATGATCACTAATATCGGGTATGGCACATACTTTTTGTTCGCTGCATTCATGACAATTGCCGTTCCTTGGGTGTTTTTCTGTGTCCCTGAGACCAAGAATGTTAGCCTGGAGGATATAGATGAGCTATTTGGCATGCCACCAGTGGATCACTTATACTATGATGGCAATGGCGCTATGGCAGATGAGGAGAAGGGTGGGATAACACACGTAGAGCAATCTCCTCGCACTACGTCTTAGGAGCTGCTCGCTCTAGAGAAATAGCTCAGATAATGCGACTACGGTGACGTGAATATAGGGAGGTAATCCAGCTTAGAAAGGAGATGTCAGGCCCCACTGGATATTGGCAGACTACTACAATATTATTTGAATTTGCTCTCTGCTTGATCTATATGAGAAAACCACGGTTCTCCTTGTTGGCTCGCAAATTCTCCTTATCGTTTACCTCAACCATTTTGGCTCTACGTTTACACATTAAACTCTCAACCCGTTAACCATCTTACCACAGGTAATTCGTAAATACAACTTCTAAATGTCTTGCCTATCTATCTCATATAACGACTACACCAGCTCACGGAGCTTGATATATGATGTATGGTGCCATGATCAAGACTTTACACGCAAGACTCACGCAGAATAAAATGGATGCTACAGAACTTCGTTTTTTTTTCTGATTTTAGACATCCATATCGTCATAGTTACTTATGTACAATATTGACCCCAGCATTGTCCGTAAACTATCCCGTCAACAGCGCGGTGACTTTTTCGTATATTGTAAAGACGATGCCGCCACTGAACACGAGTCGCGCCAGTCTCATGCTGCTCCCTCTCCAGAACCCTCTGATGCCACTCTCGGCAAAAATCATCCTACAAGCTTCCGTAGCACTTGCCCCTCGCGCGCTCTGCGACTTCGTCTTCATCGTATCAAAGGGCTGAGTGGCGTAGACTGTTATGACACCTGCAACCGCACCTGTAGCGAAAGTCACAATGCTATTATTCGGGACATTGTTCTCTGTGCACAGATCTTTCAGTACGTTGTATGAGCCCATGCGAACTGCAGAAGTTGCGGACTGCTTCAGAGTAGTTGATAGTAGCCCGCGGTATAATTCCGAAACCCCAGTTTCTCGAATAATCATGCCCGTGGCGTGTATACCTCCACGATACCGTCTAACAGCGGAATTTGCGTCGTCAATTCTTTCCTACAGTCAACTACTGCACTTATTAGAGATTGTCAGGTTGGGTGAATGCCTACAGTGCTGTCTTTACGCGCTCTGTGGGAGTCACTGCTATAAGACTCTCGGCACAGCCTGCAATCATCCCAGCAAGAATTCCCCGACCAGGAGTCAAGCGGCCCGTGTCATCGGCTAATGCACTTTTGATAGAGTCAAAAGATAAGAAACGCACTGAGGCTTTAAAAGTCGTTCCCTAGTGAGAATCAGCGAGATAAACGCCAGCTCCGACAATCCATATGTGGTTTGGATATTTACCTACCAGTATCAAGGTCGAGCAACCGGTATATATCGAACGAATGCCATTATTCCTCACCGCTTGAATCAGCACTGTGAGAGGATTTGCTGATAAACCACCACCTTTTCGCTCTAGCTGAATTCTAGTTTTCGAATATTCAAATGGGTACTAAAGACCGCAAATGTCAATCTCAGTATTCCTTAACCGATAGTACTCATATTTTGAAATGAGGATTCCTACTGTTGCGGCTGCCTCGATTGCTCCAGCACTTCCGCCAGCAATTAGGGAGACGACGGGGGAAATGTGAGCTTTCTTTGCAGCCGGATCGGCGGCTGCAACGAGCACCGCAACTTCGCGGCTGGAGGAAACAAGGCCAGACATTGTATAGCAAATATGAGCCCGGTGAAAAAGAAGAAGTGAAAGAACGATAGTTTACTGACTTTAGTGTGTGAAGTAACCAAAAAAAAAAAAAGAAAAAAGAAAAAAAAAAAATATCAACCCAGCTTCAGCTCACAAGGTGATACATCCCTGGCCCCAACTTCAATGTGCCAGGGACCTAGATATTGTAGCAGGCGCAACTCAGGGCCGAAAGAGGCATCGGGCATCGCTGGCGAAAAGCATCGACAAAGCTAGGCGTTTAGTGCCATTCACCGTCCCACGAATAGGACCCGGCCTGCCGCGGGAAAGCTCGTTACGGGAGAGCCGGATAAATCACCAAAAGCCACTCCTCGCCCGACGGGAAACCCGCAATCCCTTTCAAGCTTTCATGTCCATCCATCTCACAACCGCCGTAGGCAATAGCGTTCTCTACGAGACACGGGAAGGAGATTCCACCATGGATGAATCAATGCAGCCAGCGCGGTCCGCACATGTCAGGAAACGGGCCATGGAGGCTTGCATTTTCTGTCGTAGGCGCAAGGTGAGTGGCGGCTTTGTCTCGGTCCCATTTGCTCCTCCCGCGGCAGGACGACGTTGCCAAAGGTGATTTGGGTCCCCCTTGAAAATTTTGCTGACGCCGCGAGGATTAGATCAAGTGCAATAATGAACAGCCGGCTTGCGCCAATTGCAGGACATACGGCAAGGATTGCATTTACGAACCGCTCAGCGATTCGTCCCGGTTGCCAGCGCCTAGCAAGCTACGCGCACAGCCGTCCCGCCGCTCCAAGGCCGCTCAGAGGAGACCCAGGCCTCGCGTCTCGCGCAATAATGAAGCTGCCGTCATCTCCCCTGCTGGACTTGAACAGGACCCGGCCTGCCTGAATCAGACATTTACAGCGCACCAAAGTCAGCAGGTGCCCCACCGCCCTCGGAGCCGTGAAGGCTTCGTATCCCCCGGTGCCTCTCGCCTAGTAGTCTCCGCCAACGGCATGGCAAGCTACCACGGCCGGACCAGCGCATTGTTTGACGAAAATCTACCAGATAGGCCGCCCGGAGAATTTCGGCCGCGCATGCCAGATGAGTGGGTTGAGAAAGGCCTTGTGGCGGAAGCAGCGAAACAGCGTTAGTGGCTCTCCAACCTGAAGTGAACTGATAATGTCTGACAATGAAGCAGGTCAGCTCGAAGAGCTCAATTTCCGCGCGGGCAAACTAGATTTTGACACGGTTAATCCCGACTTGGGAATGCATCTCTTATCGCTCCACTGGAATCGGCAGCATCACTCGTTTCTCATCACCTACCGGCCAGCCTTTATGCGAGATATGGCCTGTGGCGGCCCATATTTCAGCAAATTGCTACTCAATGCCATCTACTTTGGTGCTGCCAAATTCAGCCCTCGTCTTGAGGTCCGAAAAGACTCCAATGATCCCCGGACAGCAGGTTGGAAATTTCGGCAGAGAGTACGCGAGCTTCTAGGTGGCTCTCTAGATCGTAGTGATATCACTACAATTCAAGCATTGCTAGTCATGACGAATTCCCTCTTTGCATTGGGCGATGAGCGCAATGCCGCATGGCTTTATTCCGGCTTAGCCTTTCGAATGATCATCGACTTGGGAATACACGTTGATACCACTGATAGAGTAGGCGCGAGAAGATTATCAGATGAAGACATCGAGATCAGACGAAGAGTGTTTTGGGGAGCTTTTGGTAAATTCCAGCCTCGTAATTGACACTTTTCCCCCAAAATCTGGCTAACGTCTCCCGATCTGCAAGTTGTCGACAAGATTCAAAGCCTCTATCAGGGACGTCCAGCAACTTTGAGGGAATTGGATGCTCTGGTCCCGATCAAGTTCTTGGACACCTTTGAAGAGTTTGAGTACTGGGAGCCATTCGCTTACACTCCGCAGCCCAATCCCTATCTCGGCTCAGCGGCCCACAGTGTCTCGACCTTTACTCATTTGTGCAAGCTGTCGGTCGTGATGAGCGACATACTCAGCAATATATACACAGAGCGCATATTCACAACAGACCTATCTACGGTGCTTCAGGGCCTCCACTCAAAGCTTACTACCTGGAGGGACGCATTGCCCCCACATCTGGTCGTCAAGACTCGTGGTGATGAATATCCGTGTCCTCCCCCTCACGTACTCAGTTTGCAGTAAGCCATCCCTACCAAGGGAGTCACAAAGTTGGTTCCCAGCTAACTTGGTGTTTTACAGCGCAATGTACCACGTATTAATCATACTCCTTCACCGGCCCTTTGTCGCAGACGGTCACCTTCACAACATGTCCCGCTCCATCTCGGTCAACTCATTCCTCGAGTGTGCCTCGGCAGCCTCTAATATTGTCTCTCTTCTCCGGGCATACGACAGGGCATTCTCTGTTCGAAGGGCTCCGTATCTGATCTCGTATGCAACGTACGTAGCGGCAACAATCCATGCTCGCATAGCAGCCAAGCGTGAACATGCGTCCGAAGAGCATCGTAGTCTCGAGACCTGTCTTGCCGTCTTCCGAGAAAATCAGGCAACAAACTGGGCGGTTAGGAGAGCAAACGTCGTGATTAGAAATTTGATGAAGCGTCTTGGAGTCTCCATCAATGAAGGAGAGGAAGGTTTGCGGATTCATGTTGACAGAGAGGCAGGATCAGCCTTGCCCATGGTTGGGTCAGTCGGCTCAGCCCAAGGGCCAAACCCCCCAACAGACCCCTCCATCGATGACCGACCGGCTGGATCCCCTAGCAAGAGTTGGCTTAACATTGACGAGATTATGCAGAGTTTTGTTCGTGAAGGTGAACAATGCGGCCAAAAAGATAGCGTGGTTCAACCACTAGTTCCGATGGTGCAACATGACGACCTATTATCAATACAGGGGGGCTCCGCTTCTCTTCACATTCCCAAGTCAATTCAGTACGGCCCTGTAATAACGCATTCACAACCCAGGGACCATAATGCGAGCCAGGACGGCGAGACTCAAGCGGCGACTTGGCATCATCCCGGCACAGACGTAATAGTCGGAACTACTAGTTCTGTGGATGATTTGCTTTTCGGCTTTAATGGGTCAGCACTGGACAGCTTCCAACTCCTCGAATGGGAGTCCATGTGACTGGCGGAAAGGCGCGCTGATATTCTGTCCCGCGGGTACTCCGTACCCCACGCCCACTCAGCGGCAACTCGACCAGCTGCTTCCACTCGCGGGATTGACCTCCACTGTTACCCGCGGGAATGAACAACCTACACCAGAATACTCTCTCTTCAAGCTCTTCGCCACGGCCTGCTCTCGCTGTGTTGATGTAATGACCTACAGGGGGAAAACCTCTATTAGGAAATAAATCGTTTCACAGATCCATTGTACTCATGGCTCCCGGAATTTATCCTTGTTGCCTCTTCCCATAGTCCACCGACAAGTGGATGTCTAACACAAGATATAATAACTCTCAACTTTCCGTCGGTTGCATATGCCTTTTTGGCGTGCTGTTCGCTCATTCGATCCTAGATTGGCTCAATGCTGACCACCTCTTACTACGTAGAGTTTACTACGTTGATTTCTGAAATTGCGGATAAACTGATCACACCTTAAGAGCACATGAGACCTTCTCCTGTAAGCCGTCTTGCGACGTACGCTGCTGAAATATCACAGCGGCCAGATCGCTTAGCCCACCTCCTTACATATCCCGCAACAATGGCTCGCCAGCCTATGACCAAGCACAAGCTCCCTGCTGTATGGATGCGGGCAGGAACCTCGAAGGGGCTGTTCATTAAGCGGGAGCATCTACCTGTCGATCAAACCCAGTGGATAGGGCCTTTACTTGCTGCAATGGGGGCCGACTCTCGTCAACTAAACGGCGTCGGCGGTGCCACTTCCACCACGTCCAAGGTGGCTGTCGTGGGTAAATCAGCTATGGAGGGCGTTGATGTCGACTATACCTTCGCGCAGGTATCGGTCGGCGGTGGAAAAGTAGACTTCAGTGGGAACTGCGGCAATATAGCGTCTGGTGTTGGGCCTTTTGCTATCCAGGAGGGGCTGGTCCAACGGGTAAAGAATGGTGAGACCAAGGTACTTAGTCCATATGTCGGTCTTCTCTGTGTCAGCAAACTAACAAATTGATTAGGTTCATGTACGCATATTTAACACCAACACAGAGAGAATCATTATCGAAACAGTTGAGGTGGACGATAACGGTCATGTCCAAGAAGTTGGTAACTACACCATGCCTGGTCTGCATGGCATAACTGGAAGCGAAGTGAAAGTCGCCTTTGCGAACCCTGCCGGCAGCATGACCGGCCAGCTATTTCCAACCAGCAATCCCTGGGACTATCTCACAATAAGCGCCACCGAAACCGGTTCCAAGCCATTAACCGTACGAGCAACCCTACTTGATGTGGCAAACCCATTCATCCTAGTCGATGCCTCGACCCTACCATTCGAGCTCCAAGACCCAAAACGCGATGATGCTTTATATCTGTCCCTGGTAGAATCCATCCGCCGCGAGGGTGCAGTGCGCATGGGGCTTGCACACTCCATCGAGGCTGCGGCGCAAGTTCGCGGCACCCCTAAAATTGCATTTCTCTGGTCTGCACCGGACGGCAAAGCGAACATCAGAGTCCGTTCCTTCAGCATGGGGAAGCCGCACCCATCGCTACAGCTGACGGGCGCTGTGTGTCTCGGTGCGGGCATGTGTCTCCCCGACACAGTGCCAAGCCGTCTAGCTAACATAGCTAAGCGGATAGGAGATGAACAGGAGCTGCCGACACCGTCAAGGACACCGAGCCCAGTTTCCATCAGTGAAATGAAGGCGGACAGGGGATTTACGGTAGAACAGGTAAAGGGTAGAGCAGGGAAGCAAGTGCTAAACAATGATGCTACGCAGACGGTAAAGATCGAGCACCCCTCTGGTTTGATAGATGTTGAAGTTGTTACACAATATAGTTTAGGTAGCGAAGGGGCGCAAATAGAGGTAGAGAGATGTATTGTTTCAAGGACAGCAAGGAGGTTATTCGAGGGAAATATTTACTTTTACTTATAAGAATAAGCTTACTATAAACTTTAAATAATAATAATAAAAATTATAATTTTTTTTAAAAAAAAACCTTGTACTATAAACTAATTTTCATCATTGTAATAAATATATAGGGTATAACGCAGACTTAGCTGTTCGCTGACATACAATGAAGACTCATATATTTAATTATAAAAACTTATGAAAGAGTTCAATTTGTCGAAGAAGTTGTGTACATTATATTATCCCAACTGTTCAACATGTAAATACTCTGCTCTCTACATTATGTGGGCTTCTCACCTTCCAGCCCTATCTTCTGTAGTAAAGTTATCAACGGTTGAATGCTGGTGCAAGAGGTCAATAATATCAGCAGCTTCTTTGTCAGCAAGCCCACCCCAGATATTCTGATGTGGCGCAGAAGCTGATGGTTCCCTTGATTTGCAAACAGGATAAGGCGAGCTCTGGTGATGGTGGGTTTCGACGCGCGACCATGATGCGCACCAGGTATAATAACTTTAGCTGGATATGACGGCTGCTAAACAGACAGAGATAATCAGTCTGAATGTGCGAGAGGCAAACATCTTGATCCTTTTGACTGGGATCGATACTTTTTTGTCCCACAGAACGCCAATTGCTTGAGCCTTGGGGGAGAAAGACTAAAAACAATATGCACGACATGAGAGACTTTTAAATGATATATCTCTACGGTGATCGTATGCCGAGTCTGTTTGATGAATGTCTCATTTTCCGAACTTGTGTGACTAGTTTCAGAGGAATATCCGTCATCGTTACTCCTTTTCTCCTCAAACAATCGCCTCACCTTTATATCGCGTAGTCTCCCAGCCGAAGAGTGTATGCCGCCCATTAAACCGCACCAAATAGAGTGCCGATGAGAGAGTGCAGTTGTTATGGACATGATCTTATTAGACCCTGATCATAGCACCAATTTGCCTACGAATGAGCCAGTGATATGCGTACAACAGAAGTTGGCTTCCTTATTACTCCACCCCCAGATTGATACCTTGACACCTTGGCAACTTGGCGACTTGGCACCTTGGCACCCCCAGATCGTAGAAAAATCGCCGTTCATTTGTGCAGGTCACATGTAGCGAATGCCCGTCCTGGAACCCTACTGCCCAGATATGGATCATGTATCAATTAGCTTCCGGAGTGGGTGGTAATCATAAAACACATGAACACACAAAGAAACAAAGATACACGCCATTTCTCGGTGGCGACTACGACGTGATATCTCGCCCTGCTTTCGCCACGTACGGTTCGACTGCGCCACAACGCACAAGAACACAAATGGGAGAGGAGTCGGTTGGGGCGGCTTCCTAAAACAAATCCACTGTTGGCCTCTTCTAATGGAACAAGCAATTTCGATACAGGCGTTGGCTATTGTGGTGGTGGTTATGAGAGCGGAACGACCGCAAAAAGCGATTCTGTTGCTCAGACAAAGAACTACTGCTCTTTGGGCTGTTATGGTCTGAGGATCTAACTCTATCTTGGTAAATAATTTTTGAGCTTCGAAGTGTCACACTGTCGCGAGAGCCCCATTAAAATTTCCGAGCAAATGTCCGCAGTGCAGCAACCAGTATCAATCTCAATCGTCGCCACGTCACAACATCGGCTGATCTTGTTCATAATAAGCCTGAAGGCTACTCGTCGTAACCCCGCGCGTTGTTTTCGGTAGAGACATATCAGGTCAGAACAAAACACAGCTCGCAGTCATCCAGTGAGACACACTCTTACTCCCGTACAACGATACTTAAACAGCGGCATCGAGAGGTAACCAATCCTGCATGTCCACTTAACACACAATGGAACAAACCTATGGATTCTTAGTAAGACATACTCGGAACATAAATAAGCTTGACCCTTTCTCCGAGCAGGACAAAATCAGGACCACCAGTCACAAGCAAACTAGAGAACAGCTCTTATTATAACGTTGCAATGACGAGCACGCCATTTACCTTTAAAAAAAAGTAGACATGGGTGCATCTCCTCCGTAGGGAACACACCATCAAATCTGCTCAGCAAACGCCTATCGAGGTGTATAGCGAAGCGTAAGAAATCCAGCTGATGTGACTACTTTCAAGATCCCGGCTCGAGGAGATGCTACGGAACTAATTAATCCAGCGTACAGTGGCCGCAATCCTACAGGAACGTGGCCACCGTCTCGACTAGGGGGTTAGCTTATTGCGTGACAGACCTCGTTTCCCACCTAGTCTGAGGAAATGTTCCTCGTTTGGGCTAGCTCCAGCTAATCCTAAAAACTCCGTACCTAGTATTGATTACAGGACCCATAAGAAAGGGCCTTTGAAATGCGTTCTAATCATGCGCTTGCAGACAGTACACATTCGTATTATCAGTTATCTTCCTAGTACGAGTAGCCTATTGCGCTCCCATCATTTCGTACGAGTAAGAATATAGTGGCGAATTGGGCCGTTGATAATAAAAGAGCGGGCTGGACCCCTGTCGGACCTTTATATAAGCTTGAGAGTTATCTTTGCGTAGTGCGGACCAACTATGCCGGGTTTGGTCAAGTTTGCCATGAGGAATCATCCATAGACGCACACTCCTTCTAGTTTTCCTAGAATCACACAATTACACTTGAATCATAAGTTCTTACTAGCGCAGCTTTGCATGGGGTTCTCCGATACCTTAACATTTTAGTACAAAGCAGCCGATGGCCCCAAACCCTTTGCGGATTTCCTCCGCCTCGATTAGGCTGGAGCTTTTACTAGGGCCAACACTTTAATGTTGCTTGACTCGAAAACAAACAGCATCTCGGGAGAAGCGGCACGGGAGCGCTGATTTAGGCAACATGTATGTGCGGAACATTCCAAAGTTCTGCGGGCGATAAGAAAATAGCTCACCTCAATTGTCGCTAGCATTGGAACTTTTTTCAGAACAGGGGTCTAGAATCACGAGGTCCCAGACCAGAACCTGGAGAGGTGCTGATTAACTGCAGATAACAATTGACCCATGTATTTGCATGAAGGTATACAAAAGAATAGAATCGCCCGCCAGAATGGCGAGGGTAAATCGAATTGACTGTGATCGCTCTTTTCTTTTCTTTTTTTTGGGAGGAAGGAAACAAAAGCAGCCATGGGTATGTGCTATGTGAGATGCTAACATCAACTTCGTGATGACTAACCCAAGATCTATCATCTAGCGGACGTTTCGAAGCACGAGACCGCTGTCATCGTACCCAGCGAGAAGGAAGGTCTCGAAGACTCCAACGCCGATTTCAACCACGGGCAGAGTGTCGCCATCCTCAATCAGGATTATGAGGGAAAACCAACTGAAGAGGAATTCGCTACTCTGCGTCGTGTCCCTGGCAAGATTCCAACAGTGGCTTACCTCCTCTGTGCTGTTGAGTTCTGTGAGAGAGCTTCTTACTATGGTATGCGTACCCGGCTACTCGTGTTCAGCGGTGGCTTTCAGTACCTGTGAACGGAACACTGACATGTGTATGCTTTCCCTAGGATGTGCCCAGATTTGGACAAACTACATCAACCGACCTTTGCCCAAGGGCGGTAACGGTTATGGTTCCCCTGCACCTGGAAGTCAGGCTACTCAGGGTGCCCTAGGTTTGGGCGAGCAGATTGCCGTAAGACTTCGCCTCTCTCTCATCAACTACTAACCGTTTGTCGTCTGTCTCGCATACTAATTTGTTTCAAATATAGAATGCTACTTCACAATCTTTCAGCTTGTTGGCTTACTGCCTTCCCCTTATTGTCGGATATCTTGCCGACACGAGATTTGGTCGATTCCCCATGATTTTCTGGGGTGTCATCATCTGTGGTGTCGGGCATGTCCTCATTGTTGCAGGTGGTGCCAAGACACTCATCGACAACGGAACTGCCAAGATCCCCTTCTTTATCGGCGTGTACATTCTCGCTATTGGAGCTGGTACGCTGCGCCCCGTATACTTGAACCCGTCCTAATCGAGGCACCTGGCTAATCTTCTTTTCTCACAGCCATGTTCAAACCCAATGTCACACCGCTCCTGCTGGACCAGATGAAATCACATGTACCAAAGGTCAAGACTCTCAAATCTGGTGAACGTGTCATCGAGGACCCTGAACACAGCGCCGAGAGAGTCATGTTGTGGTTCTATCTCCTCATCAACATTGGCGGCTTCATGTCCACAGCGACATCTTACTCGGCCAGATACGTCGGCTGGTGGTTGGCTTTCTTGCTCCCTCTCATCCTCTATCTTCCCCTGCCACTTCTACTTATCTGGCTCAAGCCCCGTCTCGTCTTGCACAAGCCTGGCGGCTCTGATCTACCAAACGTGTTCCGTGTCATCAAGCACGGTCTGGCAAATGGCGGCGTCTTCAGAATTGGTCGTAAGGGATGGTGGGACAACGCCAGGCCATCTGTTAGAGCTGAGAAGGGATTGTCGCCCGAAACCCACTACAGCGATCAGTTCGTCGTCGACGTGCAGCGAACTATGCAGGCAACCGGAATGTTTTGCTTTTTCCCTGTTCAATTCTGGAATGACAACGGGTACGGTTGCTTAGCTTCTACTTACCATCCTATTGTGCTAACCTTGCGTGTCTAGTATTGGAAGTTCCGCCAACTTTTTGGGCACTATGCTCACAGGCAACGGTGTCCCTAATGATGTTATTGGCAACTTCAACTCCCTTAGTATCATCGTACTAGGCCCGGTCCTCAATGTCAGTCGTTCCGTGTCAAGGCTGCGGTTTTGTTTGGCCGTTTTCACTTGTAAATGAGGAATATGCTAACCAGATCATTACAGTACGGATTGTACCCTCTTCTGCGCAAGGGCAAGATTCATTACGGCCCTGTTGCTCGTATCACGACGGGCTTCTTCCTCAGTACACTTGCTGGCGTTGGCTATGCTGTGCTGTGTTACAAAGCCTACCAGACCTCTCCCTGCGGTTACTATGGCTCGTCCGACCCG
Source organism: Trichoderma afroharzianum (assembly GCA_037893235.1). Classification (NCBI taxonomy): domain Eukaryota; kingdom Fungi; phylum Ascomycota; class Sordariomycetes; order Hypocreales; family Hypocreaceae; genus Trichoderma; species Trichoderma afroharzianum. Next base: position 26,412 of record JBBLXW010000061.1, on the reverse strand, counting down.
AGATGTGTGGATAACGGATTGGTCTCGCCAATCTCTCTGTGGTGGGAGGCCATCCCATACGCGCTCGGTGGATTTTCTGAGCTGTTCATTAACGTTCCGGGTACGTTCAAAAACTATCATCTCATATCAGTATAACTACTAATGCATCTTATATATATAGCCTACGGTATCGCCTATTCCCGTGCTCCGGCCAACATGAGAGGCCTGGTGTCAGCCATCAACCTCTTCAACACTGGCTTTGCATACATCATCAACCTTGCTACTACAGCTGCGATTGTGGACCCTTACCTTGTCTGGGATTTCGGTGGTCCCGCTATCTTGGGCGGAGTCGTTACAGTCGGCTTTGTATGTTTTGAAACCTCCTCGCGTTAAATTAGACTTGTACTGACTTTATTTTAGTGGTTCATCTTCCGCCATATTGACAAGGAAGAATTCGTCCTCTCAACAACAAAGACCAGTGAGGCTGAGGGTTCTGAGACTGACGAGCACACTGCGTGATTTCAGTAAGCTCAAAAGGCAATATGGCGATAGGCGCCTCGAGGCGGATCGAGGGGGATCTAATCAACACAAAATCAGCAATGATATCCTTCAAAATTAGCTTAAATACACTATTAATATTTGTTCATAATCTCGAAGATGTATAATGGTTGGTTTTGAACGGTAATGGAACCTAAGCGAGAGACCACCCCTAGTGTACAAAGCGCATGTTGAGTCTAAAGTAGAGCGACTGGAAGAACAAAGCAGGTATGGTTGGAGTATCAAAGACCAGATTATAGGTTACAACGTCATATTACAAAAACAGCAAATGGAAGCATATGACTGATGTATTAAGGGGGCTATGGCTGTAATATACACTGGGATACATCGTTTGATGGATTCATAATATGTTTTACTTCTAATTTGAGATCGTACATGCTCCTTGGTCATGTTATACGATGCTTTCTCTGCGATATCACACGGCAGACTACGAGGGCTTTGGTTGGAGCTTGTGGCATTAAAAGTAGTGGGAACGGGATCAGGTGGCTTTGCAAGTATATTGTTACAAAAGCTAGCAGAAAGAGCAGGGGCCTAAGGATGGTCAGCCATTTGGTCCTTCAGCTGGGCACATAGCCAATATACCCGTAGCCAAGCGATTTGCAAACACCCGGAAATCGCAAAATGAACACGCGCAGAAATATTAAGGAGAATACGCTTGCCATTCTAGATGGGTTTAGTGTAGTGGGTATGTGCGGGTTGTCTGTTTCTGGATGGTCATTTCTCGACTCCATCCTTACAGAGTCTAGACCACTTGGTTGCGTTAAGTAGTAGCTGCTTTTCCATCTCGTATAGCATCCATGGATGGGAAAAAGAAACATAGCATAAGAGCTACTACTCTACACTTGCGTACTCCTAATCAAAACGTCTCATTGCCAAAATTCCATAACAAGTCGAGGTCAGTCTGATGCGACTATCATCCATCAAAGCAGAGTGAGGAAAACAGATTACGATATCAGACGGTATGTACTCTGTACGGGGTAATGATACCTTGCGTATACATACATATCAGCTTTCAGCGCTATTCACAGTATTACCTGTTTAGCAAGAGCGCTGATGCGGGCTCTGCCATAGCGTATTCAAGGTGTGGGTGGCAATAAGCACGTCGTCCTCTCACAGAGCAGAACAACTCATTGCGGAGAGTACTGACGATCCATGCCCATTTCAGCTTGCCTTTACGTGCATTGCACTACTTGTGTGCTACCATATGTTTAAACAATTGGCTGTCTAATAGCGACGATCGATACAAATTAGTCTATCCCCCCGCAAGATACTTCATTTCTCCATATATATGGGGATCGATTTCAACATCGCTCCACAGCTTGCCACGATCTGCTTTACCCCGCTGTTGCGCCCGGGAAGACAGTAAGGTGGTTTGTACACTCCGCCTGGTTGCATCGGCTTTAACCATTGTTGGTATCATATCCTGCAAGCTTAGATGAAATTGTTGCGTTGTGGCTGACTGAATGATAAGAAAACATGAGTGCAAGGGAGGGGAAACAAACTGCTAGAAAATAACATCCCCAACTTGTAAGCTCATAATAAGAAATTTGCAAGCAAGTATCCAAAGCCGTGCAGTATAAATAGTGAATGGCAAGGAATACTGAGCTCAGGGAATGCTTATTGGCTATGCTAGATTGAAATCGAAACAGGTAGATGACAATCACAAACATGAAGAAGCTTTTTCGAAAACTCGTCTCTCGTGAAGATGGTGGGGAAGACCACACAGCGACAACAGCAGCGAGGACGACAACAACAATTAATACGACCAAAAAAAGGATGGCTTCTTTTCAACTTATATGTATTCGAATAAAGAACTAGATAAAGCAATCGCCGAAGCGGAAGACAAAATGATGGCAACCTCTCGAGAAGACCCTAGTTTGCCCGAATACAAAGCAGCGCTCGCACAGCTGATGGCACAGAAGTACGCTGAATTATTCAAAGTGCCCGTACACTCTCAGCAAGTCCCGGGATTTGTAAATAAAATGGTTGATATGAATCTCGTGCCAATCATGTTGCGCGAAGCAATCAGTCTCATGGAGGAAGCCATTTCTACTACAGCCAAGGACCATGTACTCGACCGAGTCAAGTACCTGGGCCAATTGAGTCAGATGTACAACCTACGCCATGATTGAGTTGGGGAGTTATCAGATCTGGAATACGCTATCAAGTATGCGGATCAAGCGATACACGAGGTCCCCGATCCAGATATTTACAAGGGATATGATCGACTACTGAGCGATATTTCTGACATGCATATGGCCAAATTTGACTATACAGGTCAAATAGATGCTCTCAGAGACGGGATTAACAATGCAGAAAAAGCGCTGTCAATCAGCCGCGATCGAAACTCTGACCCCGATCCGATTCTGCTTGCCAAGCTTGCTGACAGTTACTTGCTTCGTTTTCATCACGATCAGCGATGGGAAGACCTCGAACAAGCACTGCAGTTAATGAGAGGAGCGACAGCAATAACAGCGACAAGTATTCAAGAAGATCATTTACAACGAGCACGAATTTGCAATGGGCTTGCAGAAGTACTCGCAGAGCGGTATGGACGGCGACCTGAATACATTCATGATGTTAGGGAGGCTGTCACACTGATACAAGGTGCAATTGATGCCACTTCGACAAAAGATGTGGTACGTGTGAGCTATTTGCTCAATCTTGCGTATAGGCTTCGTGAGCGTTTCGCACTGGATCAGGACATCAAAGACTTGCATGAAGGCATCCAAGCCGTGGATGATGCCATCAATTTTGCTCTACTGGGTCACCCCCGCTTTCTCGACATGCTACGATGTCGAGCCAAGTTGTCTAGTAGTCTCTTCCAGGTCACAAGTGATCTACGTCACTATGCGAAAGCCAAAGATAGTCTGAGAAAGGCTTTAGATCGCATACCCGATAATCACCCTAATCGGTGCGCTTTCCTCCTAGACAAGGCCGACCTAGTCTTGCTCAAAGAACAAGATGGAGGTAGAAGTACGCAGCTCTGGTGGGCTACTGAGATATGGTGCCAGGCCATGAATGATTGCACCAATAGTCCTCCATTGGATCGACTCAAGGCGGCATACAAAGGGGCAAGCCTGTATCTCGAGATGGGTGATTACAGTATGGCTGGTGGACTACTATGCAGGGGGATTGACTTTTTACCACGACTCAACCCACGCTCTCTTAGTAGAGATGACCAGCAGTTCATTCTTAGGCAATTCTCATCTATGGCATCTGATGCAGCTGCATGTCTTCTCGAGGTGACAAAACAACCTGGTAGGGCCCTGGCCACACTGGAGAGTGGTCGGGGAGTCATAGCAAGCTTAATGATCAATTCGCGGTCTGATGTTTCCGACCTTCAGAATAAGGATAACAGCCTGTTCAACCGGTACATTGAGCTTCGAGATGCCGTGTCGAGGAACATCAATGAGTTTAGCAACGCTACTAATGCAGGAGGAGCCGCTTTAGAAAAAGCTGTGGCCAACGCTTTGTCCAGACCAGTTCAAGATGAACATGATTTACATCTTGTTGAGGAGAAGATTCGGACACTGGATAGTTTCGAAAGATTTCAACTACCACCAACAGTCGAGAAACTCCAACATGCGGCTATTCACGGTCATATTGCTGTTTTCAACGTTGCGAAGTGGAGAAGCGATGCTATTATTGTCCCTCAACATCCTTCCACTGGTATCCGCTATGTGTCTCTGCCAAGTCTCAAGTACGATGACCTAGAGAAATTCACGCCATGGGTCACAGGGAAGGAGAAAATAGTCTCCGGACCCATCAGCACAAAAGCAGACAGGAATGGAAAAATACGGGAACTTCTGCAATATTTATGGAGGAAAGCTGTCACCCCGGTTCTAGAGGACCTTGGAATCAATACGAAGCAAGGGTCCGCAACCGATGAGCTCCCGCGGATTTGGTGGGTTATGAGTGGAATCATGTCTGTCTTCCCCCTTCATGCAGCAGGCGAGGACTGGGGAGGAGAGTCTTCGTTTGAGAACACAGCGAGTCACGTTGTTTCGTCTTACATACCCACAATCAAAGCCTTGCAATACGCTCGCGACAAGAATGCCAAGAATCTGTCGGAACGAGGTCAGAGCTTTTTGATCGCTAGTATGCCCGAGACAGAAGGAATGAGGCCTTTGAAAGTCTCAGGAGAAGTCACAGCAGTCAAGCAATGTGCTGCCTTTTTTCAAGTTGATAGGATCGTGGCAGTTGATACTCCTTCAAAGGAATTAGTCTTGGAAGAACTCAAGTCAACACGCATAGCACATTTCATTTGCCATGGTGCTCTCGACATCCACAATCCTTCTGACAGTTGCCTACTCTTCAAACAAAATGATGTCGATGGATAGGCTGGACGTTTAAGGGTTCGGGATGTCGCAGCCTTATCCATGGAGCATGCGCATATCGCATACCTTTCGGCATGCTCGACAGCAGAGACAGCGGATAAAACACTTGTCGACGAAACAATCCATCTTGCAAGTATCTTTCAGTTATTTGGCTTTCCGCATGTTATCGGCACTACTTGGGAAGCAAATAATACCGTCGCCGAAAAGATCGCAAGGAACTTTTATACTATCCTAATCGACCAAGAGCGAGCGTTTCCACAAGATGATGGAAGCGTTGCTTACGCTTTGCACAAGGCTGTAAAAGCTTATTGGAGTCAATCTAAAGGAAGATTTAAACCGAGTGATGATGTTATAGCGTGGGCACCATTCATTCACATTGGCATGTAGCTAGTTGTTCTCTATAAAGGGTCATTATAGGGGCACACTAACTGAGGATAATGGGAGGACAAGATAAGATTTAGCCATATTCACACATAAAAAACTTCACCGGGCGCAATTTCTTCGTCTTCATCGTTCTCGTCAACCTCATCATCAAGATTAGCCTCAACCACCTCGTCTTCATCATCCTCGCCTCTATTTTCTGAAGCCATTACCCAACAATTATCCGATTGCATTCTAGCATGTTTGATCTCCATGCATAAGAAGAATTTGAAGGTGATCTTCCGATAACAAAATGCAAATATTCGTTCTCCTGGTGCGTTGATAATCTCGGTGTCTAGACCACCGCGACCATGTTTTGCGCTCATTCCGGCGTCCAAGTCGATGCCAGGGACTGCGACGCCTGTAGTCGCAGTCACAATGTCGTTTACGGGGATCTTAGCGTCAAAGCTCTCCATTCGGGATTCTTGATTAACTCTGCCAATTGTAGCATCTACAACTGTGTAATAGGCAGTGATAAAGTAGAGAGCTTTGGTGCCGTTCTCGATCTCATTTTGAAACCAAAGTTTTGCGTCGTCATCGCCACTACAGATGCGGTTGAATAGAGCCTTTGGTTGTGAGAGTTCGTAAAGTTTGGTCATGCACTTGGAAAGCATGTTCATGTTGACATTTTGGCCTTCGTATGAAGCTGAAAGGAGGTTTGTAAGTTGGGCTGAGATTGATGAGTTGTTGCTGGTAAGAAGCAGTCGGCCAAGGCTGTCTTGCTCTTGCAGAAGAATATCTGGCCCTCCTATTTTGACTGGGAATTTGGTGCTGGAGAATGCATCTTGATGCGGCTGACGAATATTGGGGACAATGCTACCAAGTTGGACGGCGTCACGCACTGGTGCCACAGCAGGTATAAAGAATTTCTTCGCCATGACCCAACAAGATGTAGGAATAGAAAGGGAATGAACCACAGTGATGCTAGAATGGTGGGTAGGAAGGCGGTGGCAATAATATATGACAGTGGTAAGGCTTACCTTATTCCAGACTCACATTCGTTATTCTGGGAATGTAAGTTATTTAATTGGTCTACAAAAGGATACTAGGCACTTAATCAATCATTTGCTATATTCAATATTGAGATGTTGAGGCAATTATTCACACACCTGAATACTTGGTTATAGGCTCTATGCCTCATGCAACCCCGCGCTTCTCATCCCTGCCTTCAGCTGCCTCATTCCTGGAACTTACACCATTACGGTACATGTCTCAGCCCGCCAAGAGTCACTCACGACTAAATCTTCTAACCAGTATTTGCCATGTCTCCTCCTACTCGGCCAGTAGCTGCTGTCTTTGGCGGAACACGAATAGGCAACAGAGAGCTATTCATGCCCAATACCCAGCTCGAGACATTTTTAACAACGCTAGCTCAACACGACGTTATCAAAATTGACACAGCACAGGCGTACGGAAATTCTGAAGTTACACTTGGCAGAGTCCAGGCGGGCAACAGATTTGTCATTGACACAAAATGGAGCCCTTCTTCATGGACCGAATCCAGCACGCCCTGGGCCACTAGCGAGCGCATTATACGCTCTGCCGAGGAAAGCATCCACAAGTTAGCAATTGACCAAGTAAGTAGAACCCTTTGCTAGCCCTCCATACAAAGTTCTGTTTCTTGTGCAGACACAATATCGAGGACTTTCTTACGATACTTTACCTATATTCTGCTGCTGCTGATGCTAATCCCATCCAATCATTGTCAAAAAGATTGACATCTTTTACCTTCATAGGCCAGACCCAATGACACCAATTTCTGAAACCCTTGCGGCAGTAAATACTATTCACAAGCGTGGCGTTTTCCGCCGATTTGGGCTATCAGGCTTCCCTGCCAGTGAGATTGAAGCTATATACAATCACTGCGCCGATCACAGTTATCCTCTCCCCATCGTTTACCAGGGCAGCTACAATCCGTTAAATCGGCATAAAGAAACTGCTCTGCTTCCAACCTTGCGCAGACTGGACATCTCCTTCTATGCGTACGGTACTTCAGCTAGAGGGTTTCTCGGCAAAAGTGTGGCGCAAGCAAAAGAACTGGCCAATAATGGTACCTATGTCTCAGCGACCTGTCGGCCGTATATGCGCGATGCCAACTTTTTGGAGATACTAGCGCAATGGAACACTATTGCAGCAATCGAAAGAGTGAGCCCAGCTGAGCTGGCGTATCGCTGGGTTGCGTACCACTCAGCACTACGCTCAGACCACGGCGATGCATTTATCATTGGTGCTAGTAACCCTGAACAACTAAACGAAACACTCAGTGGCATTAAGAAGGGTCCACTTAGCGACAATGCATGTGTTTCTATTCATGAAATATGGAAAAAGGTAAGGGGAGAATGAATTACTAGAAACCATATAGCTTGGTTTAGGGTTATTACAATCAAGATTTGGAAAGAAAGCTAGCATATTCAGTCACCATGTTAGACCTCCGCTTGAGAGTGAACACGGAATATGTGGAGCAGGGCGCAGTAAGTTTATCTATTTGAGATCTATACGATTGTTAAGATTATTTACCCGGAACCCAAGAAAAGTCTTCTATTGTCTACTTACTAGAAGCGTCTCTTTTCTTTTCCTCGACAGTGGCAACATATAGGGTATACAGAGAAGCATCCTCCGGCGTGAAATGCGCCACCGTCAGACAAGTGGAAAGGACTAGTTTCTAGATTTTACTCATCAAACAAGAGTCAATCACTAAGAGCCTAGAATAATAAATAAAATGCGGACAAGATATTTGCCCAGGTTCCAGTGGGCTGGGAGCATGTATAGCAGTATTATTCCCAGCTTCAAATCATTTGCCTGGTCTTATTGCAAGTCTGATATTGTTTACTTAATTACATCGTGGACCTTGCGGAGGTCTAACAAGAAGGCGGGGAGCTTAACTAGAGATAGTTAAGGGAGTGGACTGGTTTAGGACCATTACTGTCGCCAGAAAACATATGTAAAACAGCATCAAGATTGGAATTATATACGGATGAAGGGTCATGTATAACTTCCTTAAAAAAAGCATTTATCTTTATATATCAATCATTTGGCATGGATGATTTCAATATATATCTGCTTTATTATGCAAATTAGCTTTAGAACACCAAGTTTATTTATTTATTTATTTATTTTACTATTAACATCTACTATATAAAAGCTAATTATAAAGTCTTTATTTAGGTACTAGGATAGTAAAAGTTACTTAGTATTAAACCCTGCGTTTACTATATATTAAATAATATAAAAAAAATAAGTTATAGTTAATTTAAGGTTATATTATTTTAATAAGTTAAGGGGGGGGTTATATAAGCTAGTTTTTTTTACTAATTTTTAAAAGTTTTTATATTCTTTAAAGCTAAGTAAATAATTTAATATTTTAATTTTTATTTTATAATTTTTTTTTAAAACTTTTAATAAAAAAAATTAAATTATTTAATATTTAATAAAATAGTTTTATTTTTTAAGTTTTTTATATTTATATTAAAGTTAAGTATTATAATTAAACTTTTTATAATATTTTATAAAATTTTTATATTTTAACTTTTTTATAAATAATTAGTAAAAAATAAGTTATAGTAAATATAACTTTAGGGGTATTAATAAAATAAAAAGCTTTTATTTTTTATAATATAAAAGTTAAATATTATTTTAGTATTTTTCCTAAAGTTTTTTTTTATAAGTTTATTTTTTTATATAAGTAATACTAAATATTTTATAATATTTTTTAAATAGTTTTAATTTTATTTTTATTAATTTATTAACTTATTTATTTTTAAATATATTTTTATATTTTAGAATTTATATTACTTTAGTAATAATATAAAAAGTAAAGTTTTTAGTAATTTTTCTAAGCCTTATATAAGCTTTTTAAAATAAGTCTAGGGTTTTTTTAATATATTATTTATAATAGCTAAGTTATTAAAAAAAAATATAATTTTTTATATACTTAAGTTATAATATATTTATTCTTTTATAAATTTTATTATTTTATAAACTTCTATTACCTTTATATTATAAACCTTTATATTAAAGATATATTTATATACTATTATAAATTAATAATTATAGTAGATTACAGCTCCCCAGCCTATATTACCTACTTTATTTTACAACCTATTAAAGTAATATAAGAGGACCTCTCTTAGTAAATTATCTAATAGTTCTATATATTTCTTAATTACTTTCTTTTTAGCAAAGAGGGAGGGCCTAATAATTTACCTTACTAAGTTAGCTATATATTATAATTTAGTAAAAGGAATTTATAAAAGCTTTTTATTTATTCTTTTACTAAAGGAGTAATTTTTATTTAAGTTTATATACTAGGTTATTATATATAATTTAATTTAAGCTAAAGTAAAAGAGGTAGTAGATACCTTTAACTTTTTATAAATAATAATATTATAAATAGTTTTTTAAGCTAAGAAAACTACTTTAGCTACTATATATAATACTTTATTTATTTTATTTATTAAATTTTATATTTTAGTAAAAATTATTTTATTTATATTAAAAAAGCTAGTTTATATTTTTTTAAATTATTAAATATTTACTTTATAAAATATTACTAAGATTATATATACTTTAATTACTAAAGCTATTATATTTAAAAAAAATTCTTTTTAAACTTTATTTAATAATTTTAAAAAGTTTTTTATTTTAAAGGTTTTATTTATTATTATTTTAATATAAGTTTTAAATAATAACCTAAAGTTTAAGTATATTTTTAATTATTAAATAAATACCTTTAGTTTAATTATTATTTTTTTAAAGTTTATAAAGTTATTATAAAATTATTTTTTTATATAATAAAAGTAAATTAATTTAGCTTTTTTAAAATTAAAAAAAATTATATTTTTTTTACTTTATTTAAAAATATTTTTAAGCTTTTATTAAAGTTTTTTAATTATTTTAATTATAGTTTTTTTAATAATTATAATTATAATATTATTAATATATTTAAAATATTTATTTAAGTTATTTATTTATAAAATTAAGGAAAAATAAAGTATTAATATAATAAAAAAAATAAAGGAGCTTTATAAAGCTTTATACTTAAGTATTATTTTTAGGAAAGTAGTTTTTTATTTATTTTAAATATATACTTTTTACTTATTTATAAAGGACTTAACTTAATATATAAAAAAAATAAACTAGCCTTAAATATATAAGTAAAAGATTAATTTATTTTTTATAATAATATTAAAAGTATTTAAAATATTAAAGATAAAAAAAAAATTACTAAGCCTTATATTAAAGTAATTTTTATATTATATATTATATATATTATTAAATTTATAATTAATTATTTTAAAAAAGCTTTAAAGTATTATTATAAAAGGATTTTATATTTAAAAACTAAAAAAAAAACTTTTTTTAATTATAAAGTATTTAAGTTTTTTTTTTATATAAAATAGTAAAAAAATAAATTAGTAATTTTTTATAATAGTATAGGCTTTTTTTAATTTACTTAGCTTAAGGATAATAATTATTTTAGTATTATAAAAAAAAGTAAAGTAATAGTTAATTATTATATATTTTTTAAAAAAATTTATAATATAGTTATTAATTATTAATTATATTAATTAAAAAAAAATAATTAATATATTATTAGCCTTAAAGGTAGTATTACTTAAGCTAATAGTAGTTTTTTTTACTTTTTTTTTTAAAATTATAATATTTTACTTAATATTTATATTAGGGGGGTAATTACCCTCTTAGGGGTTTAAGATATTTTTATTTAAGGATTTCTACTATAGGAATTTATTTCTTAAGTAGGTTACTTTTTTTATAAAGTTAAAAATATTTTTATTTTTATAATGAACTAGGTTCCTATAGGTACTATAAGTCAGCTGTTTCTAAGGGATAAACCTTAAAGTAGTTCTATAGTTTATATTAGTAAAATAATTAAGTTAGTAAATAAATAATTTTATTACTAACTGTAAAATAAAGTATTTAAGTATTTAATTTAAATACTATTATATTAATAATAACTAATTATCTAAGTATTTTAAATAAGTATTATAAAGTAAACTTATATATTTAATTAGCTAAGTTAAATTATTAGTAAGTATTAATAATCCTATTATAAATTATTTTAATATTTTAGTAATTTACTTATAAATCTTTAAATTATTTAATAATTTAATAATTTATTCTTAATTAGTTAATTAATTTATTTTTTATTTAAGGTTAACTACTTTATAGGCCTATTATTATAATTATAAAAGCTAAGTTATAATATAATACCCCCCTTCTGTTAGTTTTATCCCTAAAACTTTACTATAAATAATATATTCCTTATATATTTATAAGTAGGTATTTCTTATTTTATTTTTTATTATTTTTATTTAGTTAACTTACTTAATTATAATAGATTATATTACTAAAAGTTTTTATTTAAAAATATAAAAGCAGAAGAGTTTTTTTAAGTTTATTTTAAAAAGTACTAAAAAAATAAATAAGTATTATTCCTTTTATATTTTAAAAAAGTTTAATAAGTACTTACTATTTTTAAATAATTTTTTATAATATTTAAATTATATATAACTTAATAAGTTATATTATAATATAAAAAGTTTAACTACTAATTAATTAAATTAAGTATTTACTTAATATTTTTAATTTAAAAATAAACTTAAATTTACTAAGGATACTTTAGCTAAATTAGTTATAAAAGTTTCTTAATTATAAAAATAAAAGAAAATTTAATATAAATAAATATATTATATTATTATATAAAGTATTACTAATTTAAATAAATTAAATAAAATTAAGTATAAGGAAGTAAAGGTTACTTATTAAGCTACTATAATATAATTAGTAAAGGGTTTTTTTAAAGCTATTTTTACTTTTTTAAAATTAAGGGATTATTTAAAGTTATTAATAATAAATCTTAAGCTAACTTAAGCCTTAGGCTTTAATAAAGTTTTTCTACTAATATTATTAAGTTTTTAAAATACTTAATAAATTTTTATATTTTTTCTTTTTTTTTTCTTTTTTTTTATTATACTTTATAATATTATTTACTATCTTTTTTTATTTTTATTATATTAATATTTTTTACTTTATATTTTTTTTTTCTTTAATAATAATTTTATCTTAAATAAATCTTTTAGTTTTTTTATTAATTTATATTTTTTTTAATAAAAAAATATAAAAAATTAAATATATATATTTTTTTTATTTTTTTTATTATTTCAAAAGTTTAAATTTATAATTTATATTTTTAATTTTTTTTAAAATTTTATAAAATCTAAGTTTTTTAAAATTAAATTTATTACTTAATTTATTTATTTTAATATTTACTTATTTATTTTTTTATATATATTAATATAACTAAATTATATTTTTTTTTTATAAAGTTAGTTTTTTAAACTTATATTTATTTATATATTTAATTATTTTTTATTAAATAAATTTAAGTTATTATTATAATTTATTATATAATTTAATTATATTTTCTACCTTAATTATAGCTTTTTTAATATTTTTCCTTTACTTTAGTAATTAATAAACTTTAGGTTTAAATCTATAGTTTAGGAAAAATAATAATTTTTTAATTAATTTTAATTTTATACTATTATATATAAGTTATATAATAGGAAGTAGTTTTACTTAATTATTTTACTTAAAATTAATATAATAATATAGGTAAGTTTTAATTATTTAATTAATTTTTTTTATTTATTTATTTATTTATAAATAGTAAATTATATTAACTTTATAATTTATTTTTAATTTAGTTATAAGTATTTTTTAAAATTTAAATATAAATATATTTTTTTTATTAAAGATTATATTTTTTAATAATTTATAATTATTTATAATATATTTTATTATTATATATATTAATTCTTTTATATTACTAACTTCCTTAAATAATATAAAGTAAGCTATTTTTATAAATTTATTAATTATTATAAAAATATTATTATAAAGTATTTTTATAATTAATTTTTTTAAAAAAGGTAATTTAATAATTAAGTTAAATAAAATTAAGTTTTATAATTACTATAGTATAAGTAATAATTATAGCTATTTATATAGTTTATACTTAGAGCTTTTAGTTTATTTATATATTATATATTTTAATATAACTTTTTATATTTATATTTTAATATTTTTAAATTTAAAATATTATTTAACTTATTATATAGTTTTTTAAATTTTATAATATTTATTAAGCTTATATATATAAATTAATTTTACTACTTTATTTTATAAATCTTTTAATACTTAAATAAGTTTATTTAATATTAGGTATTTAATATTTATAAAAATACTTTTTAAATATTATTTATTTTCTTAGTTTTTTATATATTCTTTTATATTATTAATAATTAAATTATTTATTTTAATTTAATATAAGGTATTAATTAATTAAATTACTAAATTATTATATTAATTTTTTTTTAATATTTAAGCTTTAACTTTTAAAATTTTTTAAAAATAATTTAAGTATTTACTAAATATATTAATATATTTATTATTTAATTTACTATAATATTTAATAATAAGCTTAAATTTAAAAAATTATTTATAATACTTAATTTATTTATAAAATAATTTTTATATTATTATAAAGTAAGTAATATTTTAGTAATTTATAAAAATTATTATTAAAAATTAACTTTCTTTATAATAGTATTTTTAATATTATTTACTAAGTACTTAATATATAATTAAAAATTCTTTATTATAAATAAAATATTTAAGTTTTAGTTTATATAGTTTTTTAAAGAAGTAGGTAATAAACCTAAGTTTTTTTTTTTATATTATTTAATTAACTAAGTACTTTATTAATTATATAATCTAAAGTATTAATTTTAATTATAATAAGTTTATTTAAGTTAAATATTATAAATATTAATATATTTATAAAAGTTTATTTAAGGTAGTTAAAGGCTTTTTAAATATTTTATATTAATTTAAATTTAATATTTTTTTTATTAAGTTTATAAATAATATAATAATTTTTAAAAAGTCTTTAATAAAATATTAGTAATAGTTAATAAGTTTTAAAAAGCTTTATATTTATTTAATATTTTTAAGTAACTTTTAATTATTAATTACCTTAAGTTTTTTAAGGTTTATTTAGATTTTTCTTAAAGTAATAATATATTTTAAAAATATAATTTTTTATATATAAAAATTATATTTTTTAGGTTTTATTAAAAGTTTATTATTTTATAATATTTATAATACTTTTTTAATATATTTTTTATATTTTTTTAAGTTTTTAAAATAAATAAAAATATTATTAAAGTATATAATAATAAAATAATTTATATAATTTTATAATATATAGTTAATTATTTTCTAAAAAAATATTAAAGTATTTATAAGTTTAAAAAGTATTACTTAGTACTTATAAAATTTATATTTAATATAAAAGGTAATTTTTTATTTATTATTTTTTTTAATTTAAATAAGGTTATATATTTCTTTAAAGTTTAATAAAATAAAAATTTTAACTTTTATAAATTAGTTTTTAATTTTAAAAATTAATAGTAGTAGTATAATATTTTTTTTAATTATTATATTTAATTATTTATAATTTATAATAAATTAAAGTTTATTATTTTTCTTAAGTATAAATATAATTAAATATTTTACTAAAAATTTAAAAAGTCTAATATATTTTTTCTTTAATTAATCCTTAATTTATTTATTAAATATTTTAAGTTTAGTAATATTAAAATTATAAATTTTATTAAATATTAATACTTTATTATTTATAAGTTTAATTTTATAATTTTATTAACTATATTTTAGTAATTTAATATTTAATTTTTTATTAAAAACTAATATATATTAAAGGTTTATTAATATATTCTTTAAATATTTTAATATTTAGTTTTAGTAGTATAATTCCTTAACCTTTTATATAATTAAGTTAAAAAATCTAAGTTATTTCTTTTTTAGCTTTTTAATATATTTAATTATCTTTAGGAGCTTTTTTAACTTTATAAATTATATTTATTTTATAATTTTTTTATTTTTTATATATTTTTTTATTTTTTTATATAATATAAGGGTTACTAATTCTATTATTAAAAATATTATAATATTTTATTAATTTTTTTAATTTAGTTATAATATATTTCTAAAATTAATTAATTTAAAATAAGTTTATTATTTTACCTAGCCTTTAACTTAATTAATATTAGGGTTATATAACGTAAGTTAATTATATTTTAAAAATATATTATATTTTATAATATTTATAATATTAAATTTAAATATATTTTTAATTTTACTAAACTAAATTATAAAGTAATTAATTTTATAATTAATAATTTTATTATTATAAGTAAATTATTATTTTTTAATATTTACAAAAGTATATAATTTCTCCTTTTTATAATAATTTAACTATAAGTAGTTAATTAATTAAGGTATAATATAGCTTATTATAACTCCAGAATCTATATAAATTATAATTAATTTATTATTTAACTATTTATTTACTAAAAATTTCTATAGTTTTTTTCCTCCTATTATAGTATTTAAGTTATAATAAGTTATATTATTAATACTATTATAATAATTATTATTATTCTAAGTAGTTTTATTATTTTATTTTTTATTATAAAAGTTACTCTTAATATTATTTAATTTTAAAGTAATTTAATTAGGTTTATAAACTTAAGTATTATATTATTTATACTAAGTATATTTAAGTTTTAAGATATACTTATTAATAAATTTATAATACTTTTAAAGGTTATTTTAATTAATTTTTTATATTTTAATATTATAATTATATTTATTAATATATTTCTTAAAGTTAAAACTTTATTATATTAGGTTTTTAATAATATATATAAATATATAATACTAATATTAATATTTTATATAATTATCTTTATTATAAAATATAAACTTATTTTATATATAATTAGTAATTTTATAATCCTTATATTATTTAGTAAGTTTATATAAAGTATATTATTTATATAAAAATAGTTTATAATTAATAATATTAACTTTATTATATTAATCTATAAGTAAAATATTATTAATATAGTAAAAAACTATTTTTAATAATTTAACTATTAAATATTTATTTATATTATTTTTAATATATTCCTAAAATTACTTTTTAAATATTTTAATTTAATTATAAATAATATTTAAATCAATTTATTTAATTTAGCCCTATTATTTAAAAAGTTTCTAATTCTTAAGTTTTTTTTATTAAACTTTTTTATTATATTATTTATTTTCTTTAATAATATCCTTAAGTCTATATTAGTTTTTAAAGTATTCTTAATCCACTATAGTTATTTTACAAAGGTAGTATATACTTTTAAATTTTACTAAATTATATTAGTTATATATATATTTTTTAAAGTTATTAATTTCTTCTTAAGTTATTCCTTTACAAAGGTTATATTATAATAAAGGTACTATATTAAGAAGATCTTTATTATATTATTATATAGCTTTATTTTATTTTTATTTATAAATAATTTCTTCCTTATTTTTAAAGTTAAGTAAATTTTCTTATTTTATTATTTTATTATTATCTAAGTATAATTAAATAACTATAAGTTTTATATTATTAAAGGCTTACTAAACTAATATTCTAATATAGTTTATATTTTCTTAGTATTAGTAATTTATAAATATAGTATATTAGTTTTTAATTTTTATTATTTTCTCTTAAGTAACTTTCTTAAGGGTATTTAAGGTTTAAGTATTATAAAGTTTTTTAAAAAATTAACTTAATTTTTATTTATTACTAAAGTATATTTAGTATTTATTATTATAATATATTAAAAAATATAATATATTATAGTTTACTAAAGGTTATATAATATTAATAATTTAATTTTCCTTAGGTTTTAAAATAAATATAAATTTTTTATTATTATTTTTTTTTAAAGTTTAATAATACTTTTTTATATATTTTTTTTTTCTATAATTATAATATTTAATATTTTTATATTATACTTTAATAATATTAAAGTTTATAAATTTTAATTTTTTATTATTATATATTATAAAGTTTTTTTTTTTCCTTAGTTAATATTATTACTAAAGTAAAAGTATCTTAAGGTTATTTTCTAAGGATTTTTTTCTTATTTATATTCCTAATATTATTAAAATTATCATTTATTAATATAAATAGCTTTTTTAGTAAATTTATTAAGTATATTAGGTTTTTTATTTTTAAAGAGTTTATTTTTAATATTTAAGTTAAATCCTTAGTAATAAAGTATTTATTATACTTTATTATTAAAGTTAATTTTAGTAACTAAATATATAAAAGTAATAGTATATTTTACATAAAGTCTTTTTTATTTAATTTAAAAAAGTATATCTTTAGCTTTTTTAAACTTATTAATTTTTTTATATAGTTTTTTAAGTTATTATTTAAATATAATATAACTTATAAATAAGATAATTATATATAGCTTTTTAAAAGTTTTTTTTTACTTAAAATCCTTAAAATATAATTTAAATTAATTTTTAGTAATTTTAGCTAAGTAAGTTCTTATAATTTAAATTTTTATAATATTATTAACTATAGTAATTAAAAAATAATTAAAGTAATTTCTTATATTTATAAAAAACTTTTAAATTTACTTAAGGTTTTCTTTAAATTTATTAAATAGTAGTAATTTAATAATTTCTTTAGGTTTTTATTATTATACTATAGGGGCTAGGTTTATTATAGGGTTTACTATTAATTATTTTTAAAAAATTATAATAGTAACTTTTTAAATAGTAATTATTTATTATAATTACTTTATAAAAGCTTTAAATACTAAAAAATATTACTTAGTTTTTTATATATTAGCTAGTAGTTAAAAAGCTATTTTAATATTTTTAAAAGTATTTCTAAAATTATTTTATATTTTAATATTATTATTATAATTACTTTAAGCTTTACTTTTATAATTAATATTATTATTTAGAATTTTAAAGTTTATAAATTATTAAGTTTTTAATATTTTATTACCTATAGGTCTAAAGTAATTATTTAAATAAAAGTTATTATTATATAATAAACTAGGTTCCTATAAGTATTATAAATTAGTTATTTTTAAAAAATAAACTTTAGAGTAGTTTTATAGTTTATATTAATAAAATAATTAAGTTAGTAAATAAGTAATTTTATTATTAATTATAAAATAAAATATTTAAATATTTAATTTAAATATTATTATATTAATAATAACTAGCTATTTAAGTATTTTAAATAAATATTATAAAGTAAACTTATATACTTAGTTAGCTAAGCTAAATTATTAGTAAATATTAATAATTTTATTATAAATTATTTTAATATTTTAGTAATTTATTTATAAATCTTTAGATTATTTAATAATTTAATAATTTATTCTTAATTAGTTAATTAATTTATTTTTTATCTAAGGTTAACTACCCTATAGGCTTATTATTATAATTATAAGAGCTAAGTTATAATAATTTTTATTTATTAATAATAGTAGTTAAAAGTAGTTTATAACTTTATATTATTTTACTATTATTTAAATACTTTTTATAATTATTACTTTTATAATAATTTTATTTTAATATTTATATTTAGTTTTATAAATAATTTTATAAAAAACTTTTTTAACTTTAGCTTTTTTAAATAAACTTAGCTTAATTTTATATAAGGTTTTTTATATTTTTTTATATTTTTTTATTTACTAAAAAATATTATATTTATTTTAATATTTTTTTTAATTTATTACTTTTATAATTTTATTAAAAAAATTTTATAAAGCTTTTATATATTTATTTAAGTTTTATTTTAAAAAGTCTTAAAAATTAATATTTAAAAATATTTATATAAAAAATTATATAAATTAGCTAAAGTTTTTTTAATAATTAAGTAAAATATACTTTTTACTTACCCTTAGTATTATTTTTACTAATTTTAAAAAAGTTATTATTATAATATAATAATTTAACTTTATATTAAGTAAGTAATTAACCTTAGAGAATATTAAGTAATTTATAAAAATAAAGTTTATATATTTACTTAATCCTTAGGTAAGTAAGTTTAATAAGGTAAAAAAAAAATTATATTTTTTTACTTAATTTATTATATTTTAATTTATTAAATTACTATTTTAGCTTAATTATTAAGTTTAATATATAATATTAAAGTTTTTTATTATAATTATATAAAAGAGTAAAGTATTTTATTTAGTAAAAGTATTTATAATTAAATTATTTATTATTTTTTTATATATATTAATTATAATATAATTATAAACTTTAATTTAATAAATATAATTATTTTTAAAGCCTAAGGGGGAAAGTTATTTATTAAGTAAATTAAAGGAGATTTTAATAAAAGTAAAAATTAAAAAGTAATTAATTTTTTAATTATTAAGTAAATTATATAAGTTAAAGCTAAAGTAAGTTTTAGTTTATTTATATTTAATATTATTATTTTATTAAGTATATAATTCTTAAATTAAAACTATATTAAAGCTTTTTTTTTATATAAGTAATAAAATAATATTTTAATATAAACTTAATTATTTTATATTTATTTAAAAAATTTTAAAACTTTTATATTTTTAATAGTTTTAATAAAGCTATTTTATTATTAAAGTAAGCTTTTTAATATTTTTTTTATAAAATAACTTATATTATTTATATTTTTATTTTTATTACCTACTACTTTAATAATAAAATAAATTAAAAATAATTTTTTTTTTATTTTTTTTTATTTTATTTTTATTTATATTAATTATAAAAAAGTTAAAGTAAAAAATTAATAAGTTTTTAGTTTTATTAAAAAATAGTTTTTAAATTTACTTTATTAAAGTTAAAGTTAAGTTTAAAGTAAATAAAAGTATTATAAAGGGGATTTATTATAGTTTTTTAGTAAATTTTAAAAAAAGGTTAAGTTTTTTATATTTAACTTATTTTAGTTTTTAAATTTTTTTTTATTATTTTTTTATTTAGTAAATTAATTATTTTTTTTTATTAATAATTTTATATAATAGTTAAAAAAATTTAATTTATAAGCTTTATTATAATTTATATATTAAAGGGGTACTAAATAGTTTATAATATTATTACTTTTATAAAAAAAAGTAGGTTTTTTATAATTTAAGTAGTATTTTATTTTAATATAACTTTTTTAATTATAAAAACCTAAGTATTAGTTATATTAAATTACTTTAGGTTTTAATACTTTAAGTTTTACTAAGGTAAAAGTATTAAAAAAGTAAAAGTTATTTTTTATTTTTTTTTTAAAAAAAATATAATAATAATAAATATTTAAGGTTTTTTTAAAAAATATTTTATAATATATTACTAAAGGCTAAAATATATTAGCTATTATATATATTTTTTTAAAAATTAATATATTTATAAAGTTATTATATTTTATAATATTTTTATAAAACTTTATTATTTATTATATTAAGTAAATTTTTTAAATATATATTTTTTTAAATTTTAAATTTTCTTTAGTAATTAATATTTTTATAATTAAAATATATTTTTTAATTTTTTAATTTTTTAGCTAAAAGGTAAAACCTAAGTAAATTTTATAAAAGTTAATAATATTATTTAATTATAATTTAGTTTTATTAATTAATTTTTATTTAACTTTAATTATTAATATTTTTTTTTATTTATAATTTAGTAAAACTTAAATAAAAATATAATTATTAAATTTTTATTTTACTTTTATAATTTTATTTTTACTTTTAAATTTAAAAAAAAAATTAGTTTTTTTTATTAAATTTAAAAATATTAATAATATTTACTTTATTTTTATAAATTTTTTTAAAAATAACTTATACTTATATAATTTTTATAAAGTTATTAATTTTTTAATTATTAAAAACTATTATAATAAGTTTATTAATAATTTTTAATTTAATTTATATTATATTTAATAAATTAATTAATTTTTTATTAAGTAATTAAGTTTTAAAATTATTAAAGCCTAAGGTAATAAAGTTTTTTAAAATCTTTAATTTTTTTATTAAAAACTTAACTAAAGTTAAAAAAATAATAATAAAAACTTTTTATATTTATTTAACTATTATTAAGTAATATTTTTAAATATATTTTTTTAAATATTTATTAATAAAAATAATAATATTAATAATTATTATTTTTTTTATATATTATATAAAGTTAATTTTCTTTAATTATTTTATAATTTAATTATATAAAAAGTTTTTATTTAAAAAAGTAATTACTTTTTTATTATTACTAAATATAAAAAAATTAATTTTATTAAATATTTTTAAAATATTAAATACTTTTATAATTTTTAAATTAAATATTAATATAAATTTTATAATATATTTATTAATTTAAAGTTTTTTATTTTTTTTTAAAAAAATAAATATTAAAATAATAATTTATTTTTTATTTAAGGTTAAAAAAGTTATTTTTTTATTTTTTAAAGTTATTTACTTAGGGATAATAAAGGGATTTTTAATTAGGTTATTAATAATAATAATATTATTTATTATTATTATTTAAATCCCTAAGGGGTACTTAAAAGTAAATATTATAAATATTTTATTTAGTAATTAGTTAAATAAGTAATATTTCTAAGGGGGAATACCTAAAAAGTAGGGTACCTATAGGTATAAGAGGGAAGGTTATTTAGAATACTAAGAGTAGGTAAACTTAATTTACCTATCTAAGTATTCTAAGCTCAACATAAGAAGGGGGGAATACTCTTCAGGAGATAATATTTCTCTTGCTGTGTATTACATATATAGATTATACATAGAACATAAAGAACATAGCTGAGAAAATATAGTCCGCTCTATAGGGTATATACATATTGATATTATAGCAGAAGGTAAATAATTTCCTTAGGATTTTCACTGCGTCTTTTTCATAATGATTATAAAGAGGCCAGTAGCTTAAGAAATCCATTAGAAATAAACAGTTAGTAAATATATATAATACAAGAGTAGTAAATACAGTAGAGTTTTATATTATTTAAGGTAACGGAATTATATTTAGGTCAATACTATAACTTCTTTAGAAAATACATTATATTCTAGTTGAGTGTATTTTCAATAGTCTAGAGGTTATATTACTATAGCTGCAGTAGCGCTAATAATATAAAGTTTATTAGTAACTACTATTATAAACCTTAACAAAAGGCAGAATTATTAAAAGCAAAATATTAAATAAGTTAATGAGGATTACAAAATAAACAGCTAGTTTATGTAGGTATAATAGAATTAATAATTAATATATATTACAACCTAAATTAATAAAAAGTATAAAGGAAAAGTATTAGGAAAAACTATTACTTAGTTAATTAATTATAAAAAAAAGTAATAAGTATTAATGCTTTTATAATTAAAGTAACTTATATAAGTACTTTAAATACTTTAAAAAATAATAAGTTATAGTACTTTTACTAAAAATAATTAAATATATAAAATTTAATTTTTTATATTTTTTAAATAACTTAAATAAATAATTATTAATAAAATATTAAAATTAAATATAAACTAAATCTTTATTATATTTTACTTACTTTATAATTATATTTACTTAAAACTACTTTTTATTTTTTTTACTAATATAAATTAATTAACTTTAGTTTATTACCTTAAAAACTTACCTTATATTACTTAAATATTAAATTAAAATATTATATATTAATAACTTTTATTTAAAAAAATACTAAGTAATTTTTAAGTAATATAAACTATTATATTTAAATTTAACTTAATTAATAATACCTTAATTATTAAACTTAATATATTTATAATTAATAAAAATAAAAATATTATTATAAAAAATATACTTAATATTACTTTTTTTAAAAAAAATAAATTAATAATATTTATTTAAAATATATATAAATTTAATTAAATCTTAGTTAATAAACTTAATAAAAAAAAACCTAAAATAATTAATATTAAAATCTTTATTAAATAATAATTACTTTTTATATTTAAAAAAAATATTAAAAAACTTTATTTATATTTAATTTAATTTAAAGTATATTTTAAAAATTTTAAAAATACTTTTAATATTACTAAAAAAAAAGTTTATTTTATTATTTTATATTTTAAAAATATTATTTTAAAATAATTTAAATTTATTTTAAATAATTATTTAAAAAATTTAGCTAAAAAAGTAAAAAAATAAACTTAATAAATTTTTAGTAATTATAATAAATATATTTTTAAATTAAAAAAAATATTTAAAAATATTAGTAAAATTAAAATAATTAAAAATACCTTAGTTAATATATATTAAAAAGGAAAATACTTAAATTATATTATAAAATTTAAAAATATTATTATATAACTTAATTAAAATAAATTAACTTTTATTAAATATTTTTATAATAAACTTAAAAAAAAAATTAAAAAAAAAGTTTATAATATTAATTAATTTATATATACCTTAGTTTTATTTATAAATATTTATATATAAGTAAATAACCTATTATATAAATTTAAAACTAATATTACTTAATAATATTAATAAAATAAATACTAAGTTAACTAAAGTAAAAAATAAAATAAGGAAATTATTAAAAATAATAGTAATAAACTTAAAAAAATAAATTTAAATATTTTATAATATAAAAAAAATTTAAATATTATAATTATAATAAAAATAATTATATAATTAAAAATTATTAAATATTTAAAAAAAAATATAAAAATAAAATACTAAAACTAAAGAAAAAAATTTATATTATAAATATAAATAAATAATTTTTTAATTTATTATAATAAAAAAATAATGGCTACCTTTAATATAAAAAAAAATTAAAAAAATTAAATAAACTAAAAAAAATAACTTTACTTAATAATATACTTAATTTAACTAAAGAACCTATAACTAAAACTATAGCTTAATAAAATTATAAATTACCCTTATATAAAAAATAAATTAAAAATATTATTAACTTTATTAAAAATAAATTTAAAAAAATTAATAAATTTATTAAATTATAATAATAAATTAATATTTATAACTTTAAATAAAATATTAAAACTTTTATTTATTAAAAAATCTAAAATAAACTTATATAATAATAATTATATAATAATAAATAGTAAATTATTATAAATTTAAATATAAATAAAATATAAAAACTTAAAAAATAATATTAATAAATACTTTAAAACTACCTTTAAATTAATTTTATAAATAATAACTATTACTAAATTTATTAAATAAACTATATTACCTACTAATATTTATATTATTTAAAGTAAAAAATAAAATATAATACTTTTTTATAATAAAATTTAATAACCTTTATTATAAACCTTTATTATAAAAAATAATATAGTAAATAAAAAGTTATTTATAAATTTTAAGAATTATAAATTATAATACTTAAACTTTATTTAATTATACTTTATAAATATAAAAATAATAAATAAATAAAAAATTACATAAGTTATTAATATATTATTTATTAAACTTTAAAACTTATTTAATAATATAATTAAAATAAAAAAACTAAAATATATATTTTTAAATAATATTAATAATATAATAAATTAAATTACCTTAAATATTAAAAATATAAGTTAAAAAACTAATATAACTTAGTTTTAAAAAAAAAATAAATTATAAAATAATAATTAATAAATTAATTATATAAAATTAAATTTAATTTTAAAACTTATATAAAAATACTTAAAAAGTTATTTAAAAAATACTATAAATATTAAAAAACTTTAAATAATTTATAAAATAATAAAATTATTTATAAAATTTATATTAAATAAATAAAATTATATTATAAAGTAGTAAAATAAAAAAATTATAAAAACTTTTATTATAAATTATATATATTATATAAAATTAAAAATTAATATTTAAAAAACTAAAATAGTTTTTAAATAAAAAGTATTATAAAATTAATAAAAAGTTTATATTTTTTAAAAAAAAATATAAATATAATAATAATAAAAAATAAATAATTTTTAAAAAAAAAATTATTTTTATAATAATATAAAATAAAAAACTACTTAAAGTTTTAGTAAATTTTAAAGTAAATAAAAACTATATATTAGCTATAATTATAATATATTTATAATTATTATAAAAATAAAAAAGAAATTATATTAACTTTTTTATAAAAAAAAAATAATTTAAATATAATAATAAATAAATAAAAAAATAAATTAATTACTTATATTTTAAAGTATTTAATTAAATTATTTTAATAATATATAATATTATTAATACTTTAAAATATAATATTATCTTAGGTATATTATAATTATACTAATATAAACCTTTAATAATATAAAGTAAAAGTTTAATTTATTAATAAAATAATAAAAAAACTTTAAAAAATAAAAAAATAAAAAAAACTAAAAACCTTAATTTCTTAAATTTAAAAAAATTCCTATATAATAATAATAAAAATAATTTAAAATTATAAAAACTTAATTTTTAAAAAAGTTTATTAAAAAAAAATAAAATTTATATAAACTTAATTAATTTTTAAAAATTATAAAAAAAAAAAATAATTAAAAAAAAAAAAATTTATAAATTTAATAATTAATATTTTAAAATAATATTAAAAATTTAAAACTTTATTTTAAAAAACCTTAATTAATTTTAATAAAAATATATAAATACTACTATATATTAAATAAAATTATATAATAAAATTAAAAAAAAAAATAACTAAAATACTTTTTATTATATAACTTTAATTAATTAAAACTTAATATTTTTAATAAATAAATATAAAAATAAAAAAAAAAAATATATTAAAATTTTTAACTTTTTAATATAATACTTTATTATTTTTATTTTAAAAAAAAATAAAAAACTATAATTAATTATTAATTATAAATAACTAAATAATATTATAATTAAAAATTAAATTTTTTTATTATTAATATTTAAAGTAAAAAATTAATTATAAAAAACTATAATATATTTTTAATTAACTTTTATTAATATTTATAAATTAACTTAAATAAAAAAAAAATATAAATAAATAATAACTTTTAATACCTTAGGAAAATTTTATAAATTTTTAATAATACTTTAAAAATTAATAAATATACTTATATTTTTTTAAAAAAAAATTAATTATATTTTTTAAAAATATTAAAATAAATTTATTATTATATATTTAAATAATATTTTAATATATTTAAAAACTAAA